>JACXGM010032739.1:0-12528 GCA_016801145.1 Umbra pygmaea | reverse complement strand
TGTCAAAACATCAACAACAAAAGAATCACAAAACAACGAGTGATGACAGATTATCCCACCTCATGCATATGGCTGTGGGTCTACACTGGTAAAAACCTTAAACATTAATGATCTGGTGACAGACTTTGATCAGTTAAGGCCCAGACGCTACCCTCTTATGGACTATACAAATAGGAGACAACAGCACCAGAAGGTAAGACGATGTGAATAACCTTCTAATCTAAAGAGCAAACAATCACAGACAGCAACCTGATGCTATTTGATGAATTGTACCATAGTTAATAATTGTTGGCTTTGTCAAAGCATATTGATGTTACATTAAAAGCAATTAGGTGATCAGATGGGATATAATGTTGGAGTGTCTGAGGCTTAGCACTGATTCCTGGTTTCATTGGGTGCTGTTGGACCTGTGAACTCAGTGACATTGTGTGCAGTGCCCAATTGGAGAGACTTGGATTTAAGGTAGTACAATCTGAAAGAATTGCACTGTATGGTCATGTATGCATGTGTTGTTACAATCTAAGTATGCACATATTCAGGCCTTATTTGTCTATGAGAAGGAAATAGAGCTCTGATAGATACACACAGGGAGGCAGATTTTAATTTGACCATGCCCCCAACTCCGAGTTGTGTACAAATCGATTGGTCCTTCATTAACTCCCATGTAATTAGCCTAACATTATTGTGTGATCCTAAATAAACTTTGGGCACTTTTTGTTGTTTTCGATAACCATTAAATCAAACAGTCACAGACTCACAGTTTTTGCAATAAAAGCAATAATAGTTCTGTTAACATTAAGAATTTATTGTCGTCTTGTCTTTCTACCAAATAAAAGCAAAGTATCGATAACAGTATCGATAAAGACTCGGATCGTTAAGCAGTCTCGAAAATGGTATCAATATCAATAAAAATTAACGATCCCCATCCCTAGTCTTGGGAGGCTACTTTTTTTTAATATAGCCACGTCAGGCAACATGTCAAAAGTTTTGCAGAATTAAACAATTGACATGGCCGTGGACTCGGAGTCGTCTTTGATTCAATACAAGGGCACGTTAGATCACTGCCATAGTTGGTCGCTTACTGGACACCATTGCTTACCCATTTCTAGATCTTAGCCATTTAGAGCCAAATTGTTTGCCAGACTTTAATTATCAAAAGTGATTGCCAATTTAAACGCTTTAATTACATTACGAAATAGCCTAGGCTAATTACCACATATTAGCTCTGATACCAAATAAAGTCAATTTCCTAAATAGGCCTGTATCCATTGCGAACATATTTTATTATAGTTATAAAATGTCCATAAATTCATTGTTGTAGTGGCGGCGACTAGCGGCTTGAGCTCAAACAACGCTAAGAGAGAGCTACGAATGGTCCAGACCAACCTTACGAAAGTGTGACTTACAGAAGATATACTTAGCATACAAACGTTTCGGGAACCGTGCCATAAGGTTAAGAGAGAGGTTAAGGAATAGGTTAAGATCTACTTAGCGATAAGAACGTTTTGGGGAACCGGGCCCAGGTTATTGGCTGAGTAACCAAGCTTCTTCTTCTTCTTCTATTGGGTTAATGGTGGATCGCAACCAACTGAAGGTGCATACACCGCCACCAACAGTACCGGAGAGCGAGGCCGGACACGGCCCACCCAAGTCATCTCTACCCAACTTACCCCACACCCTAGAAAATAAAATACAGCCCACAACCCAAAGCTCCCCACCACAATTACAACACCTCACAGCATCCCCTACCCCACACTTACCATACTCATGCGCACCCCCACACCTACCACACCTACCCTGCCTTCTGCACAGAGCAGCCACATGCCCCATACGCTGACAATTAAATCACCTCAGTGGCGGTGGCACATATTCCCCCACATGAAAACTAAGAAACCCTAAGTGCACCCTACTCGGCAGTGGCCCTCCAAACTCCAACATCACCGTGGGACTAACCTTCTCCAACCCCAACGCCCTACTGCGCATCTGTCTCGCATCCAGCACAACCCCAACTGGCACCACCCCTTTAAGCTTTAAGCTCCTCCATCGACAGATCCCCCGAAACACCCCTGATCATGAATATCAAGTTCTGGCTGTTGTAGTAATGTATTACATTAATGTAATTTATTGGAAATTATATGTTCATTCATTATTGAGGATGTGGTGACGACTATAATTTTCTATATGTTTGAATAAAATGTATTATTTCTTGTGGATTATATTCTGGTTTGAATATCAAGAGCATTGATCAATGACACTTGCATTAGTGTCAAGGATCAGTTAATCTCAGTCTGATTAATAGTTAATAAATAAGACCCAACCAATAAGATATATAACCACAGTTATTATAATTATGTAATTGTTAGAACACAATTGGGTAGAGTGACCAATGGTTGCCCTATTGTTGTTCTCAGTATTTTTGCCAAGAAATATATGTACCAATCGCTCTCAATTAATAAGATAATGCGCTGAGACATGAAAATTATTAATTAATAATTAGCCTCTGCCTAAGAATATACCTGGGCTAGCAAAAAGCTAGAATGTTAGCATTCTCACAACAACTTTTTGATTCCTAAGCTATGAGACAGGTCGTGATTGGATTCTAAGGTAAAATAAGGGTTTAATGCGAAAATAGCAGCTGGGTGTACAAAAACCTAACAGGTATTACTGAGGACATTTAGTGGCCTAATTTTGTAACATGTCTCAGAGCAGATTTAATAGTCTGCATTCACGGAAAATCAGACTTTCTGGTTAATAACTTAACAGTAAGTAGAGACTCAGATTTGGCTTGACCGCAATAGAAAATGCAGCACTCATTCATCACATTTGTCATAATTCTAAAAATGTTTTAGAAATCTAAAACACCTGCCAGAACAGCAGTTGACATTAGACCTACAGTCGACACATTGGACCTACAGTCAGATGGATTACCTAACATAATTGAAGGTTGACCAGCATAAACACACAGGATATTTTAGTAATTATACTGTTGGTACTATAACACCATCGCTAAAATGCAGTCTTCATTTGATTGTTTTAATTGTCTGCGAGCAAAGAAAAAAAGGCTAAACTACTGATAGCATACATACTGGGGCTCTGGACGTCCGTTTGGCAATACGGTGTACATTGGAAATTTTTATTAGGGGTAGCTCCTTCAAACACCGGCTATAGAAGGTGGCTATTACTATGCTGTGTTTACCTCAGTAGCGGATGGCCAGAAGCAGTTAAACCTGTTTCGTAGAACCCAGAAGAATGTTGCGCATAACCCCTATTATGTCTGGGAGAGTATAGAGCAGTACATAAAACATGGAATGGTATATGCCTACTATTCCCTCAGGGGAGGGAAGGCTATTACATACAGTGCCCGTAAAAATGCCTCTTAGTTTTGGCGTAGTATCAAAATGAAAAAATACAAACGTCCAAACTTTAATTGCAGTACATTTATAATGTTAAAAAAATCAAATAACCACACCATGTGTGCAATGGTTATTGGCACCCCTAGAAATTGTAATAAACAACATGTGTCTAAAGCATTATTTCCATTTAGAATTTACTGTTGAGCATAGTGTTAAGGAACTTTCAGGCAGTAATCCATGACTTCCTATTTCACTGAGGTACAAATAGGAGGTGACACAAAGGCCATATTTCCTTATTCATAAATCAACATGGGAAAAATCCAAGGGGGTAGGCTTAGACATGGAAGTTGAAGCAACCATGGTCTTAGCGGCGAACTGTAACGTCCGGCCCAGGGTGGGATGGACTATGAACTCTTTTGCAGGGTTTTAGTTGGTTTCCTTTTGTCTTTAGTACATTGTTTAGAACGGTCTCTCCTTGTTGTTTTCTTCAATGCATTGCATGGTGTTTTAGTTTTCTTATAGATATATGTATATGTGTGTGTTATGTTATGGCCTCCCCTTGGGTTTGTATTCTGTTGTATGGGTTTGTTAGGTGTTGGTTCCCCCTGGTGTCCGTTCTGTGTCATACAAGTTGTTCTGTTTTTTTCCTTCCTGTTTGTTTGCTGTTGTCACCTTAGTCCCTTCTGTGTTTGATTACCTCCCAGGTGTTTTTTCGTTAGCCCTCATTTGGTTTGGTATTTAGTGTGTGTGTTTCTTTCAGTCCATGTCGCTTATTGTATCCTGTTACATGTTTTCCCGGTGGTGTTACTGGGTAGGGTGTCTTTATTTATCTATATATATATATATATATATATATATATATATATATATATATATATATATATATATATATATATATATATACACGTTTATGGCAGTTTTGTTTTGACTCAGTAGTTCTATAATAAATACTATTTGATTTATTGCAAGTTCTTCGCGCCTGTCTCTCTATTCACACCACTACAGAACTTTGTGACACCAACGGGGGAACTACACCCCCTGCCGCCCAAAAATACTTTTTCCCATAGACTTTCATGGTGAAAGAAACTTTTATGTTTCAGATATTTTTTTTAGGGTACATCAACTTACCAACCCAAACACATAAAGAGTCCTTGTTTAAAACATCAGGTTTTAATTTTTTTTTACATTTACTAGTAGCCGAATCCAGAGTTATTAAACTAGGCATGATGAACGTGCAGTGTTGCTACCGGTTGCTAAGACAACACAAACTAACTGTTGCTAGTGCGCATATCCGTTGGGCCGGACAACGCGGAAAATCCGGATATTTTGGTTCTCCATGTTTGCATCAACTTTCATTGGAATGAACAGGTGTCATCCAGTTCTCCTTATTCATCCATGGAAAAATCAGAGAACACACAAATCAAGTGAGGGAAATATGTGTTGAGCTGCATAACTCAGGGAATGGCTCACCTGAAAATGCCCATATCTACTGTTAAGGCAATTCTAAAAAAGTTCAAAGCAACTGGAATTGTTACAAACTTACCTGTAAGTAGACCCAACTTTATTTTGCCACCACACACAGTGAGGAGGATGGTAAGGGTGCCGAAAAAATCCACAAAGGTCATGCTGGTCCGTTTTTTATGTATCATTTTTGTGATGCAATGGATAGGCTAAGTCTTTTGTAAATGATCACATAATGATAAATGTTAGTATTGCAAAATAGTTACATTTCCTAATTAAAAAAACAATCTAACATCATTGTCCAAAGGTTCATTTACATTTTCGGTTTTCAAAAATGTCTGCCTTGGGATTTGATCCAAGAACAACCAATTTCTCTTTACTCTGTTTAACCCACTCAGTTATCCAGTCAATTAACACATTTTGGGAAAACGTCTATCAGTAGCTGACAACCTATATTTATTTCTGACCAGCAGGTGGCAGTTATGAGTTTAAGGCCTCGATAAATCGAATATTTTTTTGGCCCAATTTGATGGAAGCCTCAAATTCAGAAGGCCTTGATTTCCAAGGGGTAGGCTTGGACCCGGAAGTTGAAGCAGCACTAGGTGGATTCTGAGGCTAACAAAGCATGATCTTCGTTAGCATTCCATAGACTACCATTCATTTTAGGGTCACTTTGACAGCAAATCAATTTACATCTGAAGTGTTTAAAGACTCTATTTGTCCATTGTTTATTTCTAAAGAAACAGGACAATGTATAAAAGGCTCAATTTTGTTGTTTCTCACATTATGGCCCATTAGCTGCTGTTTTGTAAAGATATGCTAACGATTGTGTCATAACCATGTGACTTACTGTCGCGAAGTAGAGAAATTACTGTATAGTCCAGGAGAAGCTTGCAGGCATTTGGGGGATGTGGAGGCATACAGTCAAGGGAGAAGCCCATAGAGGGTCCATGAAAAGCATAGGAACAAAATATTTCAGCAACGTTTTGATGGATTGGAAATACCTCCTATCAATCAATCAATCAATCAAATTGACAAAAAAAACACAAAGTGCTTTGACAGACACCCAACCCGAGACCCCCAAAAGCAAGCAACACAAGTAATGCAGAGTGGCTAGGAAAAACTCCCTAGTAGGTGGGAACTGGGTAGAAACCTAAAGAGAGGCCAGACTCAAGGGGGTGGCCAGTCCTCTTCTGGCTGTACCTGATGGGCCCCCATGTTATATAACATGGGGGCCCATCAGGACTGCCTATGCATAGGGCCCAGGATCTTGTGCTACGCCCCAGTCCTTGAGTGTTTCTTGTAACCCTTCTTTAATTTGTTAACTTTTAGGCAATTATTTTAGGCATTTCAGGACATTCCAGTATAATGGCTACAATTGAGTTATTTATCGAATTTCTTGATGTTTTGTGTTTACTTTGTACTGTAGTTTTGTGCTGTAATTTTACACTGCATATGTTTTGCTTGAAGCTATAGGCTACTACTTTGATTGCCAGTTTACTGATAAACTTCAGGTAATGCCATACTGTACATTCGTAGAGTTGCTATGGCATGTGCAATATTATTAGGCCTACTAGCATTCTATGTTTGAAGTGTGTTGTCGCATTATGGAAAGGATTATATGATAACTGCCACTTTGTTATTTCGTTCTCAGAACCATTTGTATATTTAACCTACATTAGCTGTCTGAATGACTGAGCTGCAACAAATAAAATAGATTAATCAGAGGAAGGCTTACCCTGTATGACTGAGCCTATCTGGCCAAAGCCCTTTGGCAGCCACCATTTCATCTCCCTATCTACAGTATACAGTTTTTTCCTTGCATCACTTACAGTAGATATTGGTCTCTAAAATTACCTTTATGCTCTTTTTGCTTGGCCTCACTACATAATCCCTGCCAAACCGACTATTTTCTGGCTAGTCTTTGTGAGGTAAACCCAAGTAAAAAAAAGTATATTTAAATTATACTCCAGTATTATACTTCTAGTATACTTATGTTTAACCATAAGTATGTATTTAATATATTTAAGTATATTTGAAGTATACTTTCAAAATATATATACCAAAATAATATATTAGAAGTATATTTAGGATAAATAAAATACATTTCAAGTACATTTAAATATACTTTTTTTTACTTGGGAATCCCTGCCTTTATTTTAGCTCACTTGTCACCATAGCAACACACAATCTTAGCCTGCACTCCAGTAGGTACAGTAGTATGCAAAGGTTTAGACACCCCTGACAATTTCCATAATTTTCATTTATAAATAATTGAGTGTTTTGATCAGCAATTTCATTTTGATCTATCAAATAACTGAAGGACACAGTAATATTTCAGTAGTGAAATTAGGTTTATTGGATAAAAAAGAAAATGTGCATCAAAATGAAATTAGTCAGGTGCATAGAATTGGGCACCCCAACAGAAATATCACAACAATATTTAGTTGAGCCTCCTTTTGTAGAAATGACAGCCTCTAGATAGTTGCTATAGCCTGTAATGAGTGTCTGGATTCTGGATGAACGTATTTTGGACCATTCCTCCTTGCAAAACATCTTCAGTTCAGTTAGGTTTGATGGTTGCCGAGCATGGACAGCCCGCTTCAAATCACCCCACAGATTTTCAATGATATTCAGATCTGGGGACTGGGATGGTCATTCCAGAACATTGTACTTGATCCTCTGCATAAATGTCAGTGTAGATTTTGAGTAGTGTTTTTGGTCGTTGTTCTTTTTGAAATATCCAGCCCTGGCGTAACTTGAATTTTGTGACTGATTCCTCCAAATTATTCTCAAGTATCTGCTGATATTGAGTGGAATCCATGCAACCCTCAACTTTAATAAGATTCCCAGTACCGGCACTGGCCATACAGCCCCACAGCATGATGTAACCTCCACCAAATTTTACTGTGAGCAGCAAGTGTTGGTCTTGAAATGCTGTGTTCTTTTGCCACCATGGATAACGCCTCTTCATATGACCAAATAACTCCATCTTTGTTTCATCAGTCCACAGCACCTTCTTCCAAAATGAAGCTGGCTTGTCCAAATGTGTGTTTGCATACCTCAAGCAACTCTGTTTGTGGTGTGTGTGCAGAAAAGGCTTCTTCCGCATCATTCTCCCTTACAGCTTCTACTTGTGCAAAGTGCGCTGAATTGTTGAACGATGCACCATCTGCAGAAAGATGATGTTGTAGGTCTTTAGATGTGGTCTGTGGGCTGTTTTTGACCGTTCTCACCATCGGTTGCCTTTACCTCTCCGAAATTTTACTTCCTGCCACTTCTGGCCTTAACATGAACTGTGGTCTTCCATTTCCTCACTATGTTTCTCAGTAAACACTGACAGCTTAAATCTCTGTGATAGCTTTTTGAACAATCTTTGTTTTCAGGTCATTTGAGAGTTGTTTTGAGGCCCCCCAATCTCTTCAGAGGAGAGTCAAACAGACCAACAACTTCCAAATGGCCACCTTAAATACCTTTTATTATGATTGAATACACCTGTCTATGAAGTTTAAGGCTTAATGAGCTCACCAAACCAATTGTGTGTTAAAATTAATCGGTGCTTCTAAACTTTATAACATTTCTAATACATAAAAGACCCATTTCAAACATATATTTATCTGTCCAGCGTTGAAGTATTCCTTTAACAAGAATTGTGCCTGTGGTCTTCCATTTCCTCACTATGTTCCACACAGTGGACACTGACAGCCTAAATCTCTGCAATAGATTTTTGTAGCCTTCCCCTAAACCATAATGTTGCCACTCATGTTGCCACTCTTCAGAGGAAAGTCAAATAGAACAACAACTTGCAATTGGCCACCTTAAATACCTTTTCTCATGATTGGATGCACCTCTCTATGAAGTTCAAGTTGTAATGAGCTCACCAAACCAATTGTGTATTTTACTATGTCCTTCAGTTATTTCATAGATCAAAATGAAACTGCTGACCCAAACACCCAATTATTTATAAATTAAAAGGGGTTTAGGGGTGCCTAAACTTTTGCATACGACTGTACATGTACATCTCATTGATCACCCCTAAAGCCAACACCCCCTTTGGACGTCATTGCTTCCAGTTCTATGCTACAAGTGACTGGAACAAACTGCAAAAAAACCTGAAAGTGTAGATTTACATCACCCTCACTGCTTTAAGCATCAACTGTCAGAGCGAGAAGGGTATTCCTGCACAACCGGAGGCTGCGGTTTTAGGACCCTAGTTTTCTGTGTCTAGATTGAAGCGTGATACAGACAGGCAATTTTTACTTTATATTATTACATCCATAAACCATTACTCTAACCTTAACCACTCTAAAACCTTGCTGTTAAGCCCATCTAAAATATATATATTTATGTGACAATCTTTTCAATGCTCCACTGTAAAGCGTGGTTTGTCCACTGGGGGTTGCCGTAGATGTGAGATTTACGTAAGGGTTGTGAACGGGACTAGTTGAGTTCGGTGAAGTGAATACAAGTGGTGATTCCAGATTGTGTCCGTGTTTCATTTCCATATAATCATACTAACTACGAACCCAAAAAATACATTTACATGCTACTGAGTGAAGAGTGAACCCAACTGAATATCTGGACATTTTAATCCAAAGTGGACATAATTACACTGTCTAACGTTCCACTCTCTATAACATTTATTTAAATTAACAAAAACCTCTAAATTAGTAATAGTCTATAGACGGGACGGTTATTAATGTGTACGTTTCAAACGTCAACACAAAAAACTAGGGTCTTGAAACTGTGGTCCTAGAACTGGGGTCCTAAATCTGCAGCCTCCGGTTGTGCAGGACTACTGATCAGAGCTGCAATCCGGTCATTGCACAGCTATAGCCCAACCCTATCTACCTCATTTGCTCACTGTATATTCTCACATTTATAGTCTAGCCCTTTATTCTCTACTCTGTCAGTTCTCAACCGGCCAGTTGAGAGCAAGCTTCACAGGATGGTATAATGATTCCCTATCACCTTATAATGAAACTCACAACATTTGAACACAAATAAATTATATTAGGATATTTGTATTTTTTATAAAGTTGAAATAAAAATACAAATATCCTAATAGAATCTGTGTTTAAATGTTGTGAGTTTCACTATAAGGTGATAGGGAATCATTTTACCATTTTGTGAAGCTTGCTCCTCCTAATTTCACAAGCAGTTACCTGTCTCGTTTACCCCTAATTCCTATAATCCTGCCCAAACGCCACTTCACTGAATGAATGACGTCAAATTATGAATGGGCCATGATCCAGATAAAAGACCCAGAGACTTTGTTGAATTTGAATGAGAGTGAACAAGTGTAATGTAGATGAGGAATTTGGGAGCATGGCCGAGCTCTATTGTACCTTTGCTAATGGTCGATAAACACACACATTAAGCATCTGAATGAATTAAAATGATGAAGAATGATGATGAGGGCAAGTGGAGTAGAACAATATTTTTGTAGGCCTATGATAAATAATAGTGGGCGTTGTGGGCGGTCTAACTGTTGTATAATGAAATGCTGTAAATTGTTTATAAGACCAACTCTGAACATTTCAGACACTGAATACAAGTTACAGCGTTTAGTTCGCAATGGCAAACCGACCTCAACGAATTGCACCGCTGACAGTATTGCAGCAACTGCAAAATGTAGATGAGATGGAGTCAGATGGAGGATCAGATTTAGATCCTGATGTCGACGATTCTGATGTCGGGTCATCATCGAATTCTGATATTGAGCAGCAACATCCTGAGCCTCGTCACAAGAAAACCAGAACGGTGCCAACGGTAACTCCAGCTTTCACTGCGCGACAGGAGTCTGGGAGGGACGGCACGATTTGGATGGAAATAAACAACGAGACCGCACCCGGATGGCTGCCTACGAGGAATGTTTTCACAGAGAAAGCAGGCCCAACACCCCAGGCCACGAGACACATTTCCAGTGCACTCGACTGTTTTCTGTGTTTGTGTGACACGCAAATGCTACAGCACATTATAGATTGTACTGTTACTAGTGCGCGCAAAGGAGACAGTAATTGGGACATGACTGTTGATGAACTCAAAGCATTTATTGCGCTATTGTATGTCCGTGGGGCATACGGAGGAAAAAGCATAGAGTTATTTTGGGATGATCAATTTGGAATGGAATTTTTCAAAGAGACCATGCCAAGCAACCGCTTCAACGAGATTATGCGACATCTTCGTTTTGATGACAAAGAGACAAGAGGACTACGATTGGAAACGGACAAGTTTGCTGCAGTCTCTGACACCTGGGGAAGTTTTGTGAATAATTGCATCTCTTGTTACAAGCCAGGATATAACATAACTATTGAAGAGCAACTGTTCCCAACAGATGCTATGTGCCGTTTTACCCAGTACATGGCAAACAAACCGGAGAAGTTCGGAATCAAATTTTGGTTAGCTGCAGATGTCGGTGCTAAGTATATGCTCAATGGTTATCCATACCTGGGGAAAGATAAAACCAGGCCAGCGGATGAGCAGCTGTATGAGAATGTGGTTTTGAGACTCACTGAGCCTTTCACGGATAAAGGCAGAAATGTGACCACTGACAAGTTATTTACATCACTTTCACTGGCAGACAAGTTGATGGCAAAGAAAACGAGCCTTCTCGGAAACATGAACAAAAACAGACCGGAGCTGCCCCCTTGTGCGCAAAACAATACACCAGCGGAGCTGTACTCTACAATAGTGATGGGGAGTGGGAAAGCTACTCTCACGGTGTACAGATGTAAGAAGGACAAGAGTGTTTGCCTCCTCAGCACCATGCATCCAACAGTTGCCATCAGCGACAGACCCAAGAAAAAACCGGAGACTGTGACGCATTACAATAACTGAAAGGTAGCCTACATGTCTGCCAAAAAGCCATCTGCCATGCACAAATTAATCTCTTATTATTATGTTACTGCTATTGTTATTATGTATGTATATATTGCTAACCGATTTAATTTTTTTTAACAGGATGGCGTGCATACCCTCGACGAGATGGCAAGACGATACTCTGTAAATGCAGGTACTCGTCGCTGGCCAGTTGCGGTGTTCTTTAACATGCTAGACATGGCTGCTATCAATGCACATGCCCTGTACAAGCAATGTCTCGACAAGACAGCCAGTAGAAGACCTTTCATTATGGATCTGGCATGGGAGCTTAGAGAAAACTACATGAAGTCCAAGACAGCCAGAAAGCAAGTCGAAAAGTTTTCCCGTCCCGCTCCTATTCACCTGCCTACAACCGGGAAGAAGAAACAGTGTCAAGTCGGCAAATGCACACGGAACAAGACCAATGAAAGTTGTGTGCACTGCAACCGTTTTGTATGTCGGCCTTGTTCACATAAAACCCCGACGCTTTGCGTTGAATGTGTGACAGAAGCAGGAGAATAATTCATGCGTAGCTAGCCTATAGTTTAGCTTTATAATTGCTTGATAGGAGCACAAGGCCACAATGTCCAAAACAAGAAAAAATACATATATATGGAAATGCTTAGCCTATGTACCAATTTCTTTCGGTTATTGACCGCAGTAAAGATAGTTTGCGGTTTGATATTTTAGTTTCATTTGGCTGCGGTCCCGCAGTGCAGTGTTATAGACATGCAAATAATATCTCATATCATTATTCATGATTTGTGAATTCGTGTGTCGCGGTCCTCCGGTCCGAAATCTGTGTTTTTTTTATACTCACGTTTAATTTTCAATTGCTTATATTTCCAAACGT
>JACXGM010032738.1:0-12488 GCA_016801145.1 Umbra pygmaea | reverse complement strand
CATTTCCCTGTGTGTTCAAATATAGCCTACGTCAATGGCAGAAGTGACAGCAACAACTTCCAAACATAGCATCAAATAGACTTGGCTCAAAAAAAGACAAATGCCTCCATCTGTTCCATTTTTGATAAGCAATTTGCGATTATTGACCTAGCTATATAACACTCTTTAATTACTTAACCACATCGGTTGACTTTACATATTAAATATATAGGCTGAACATATATGCCAAACAAGCCAAATGAACAGTATTACAAACCACACATACCTTCATTCTCATTCACCTCTTCAGTATTAGTTAGCGTGTCTATTTCTGGTGGACCTGAACCGGTTCTCCTCGATTGTGCCCGGTTGTATGCAACCTTCTCTTTTGTTCTGCGCTTTATGTCTTGCCACCATTTTTTACCTTCTCCACTTCTCTCCGTGTAGATGATAGAGAGTTGATTTAACTTGTTAAGGCAATCCAAATAGATTTTTTTCTGAGGGTGTGGATGTTCTGCCCTGTAATATGTTCAGGTTTGCTGTTACTTCATGCACTAAGATTTTAATGTCTTCTTCAATAAATTTAAGCTTGCTACTTTCTTTTTCCCTTAGGGAGATCCATGATAGATACATACGGGCCCATTGTTTGCTCTTTTAGAGGCGCGCTAATAGAGGGTGGAGTATGCGCTGATTGCGTAATGGGTATCGGGTTTGATAAATATTACGCTAAATGTGGAAGCATAGCGTGCGCAATTACCGAACTTGAATAAACAGACGCAGCGCAAACGGCGCTAGTGTTAGTAAATTCGGCCCACAGTGTCTGGCCTGGAAATACCTGAATAAATGAGTTAAGGGCAAGTTATGAAAGGTGCTGGAGACACAGTGTCTAGCCTGGAAATATCTGAATAAATGAGTTAAGGGTAAGTTGTGAGAGGTGGATAAGTCCAAGAAGCTGGCAAATACATTGCCTATGAATAGATCCCTGAAGGTCACTATGCCATTTTTCTCCCAGAGACGAAAGACGGGATCTACCTGAGAAGGAGGAAAAAGATGATTGCTACAGATGGGCATGAAAGTAGAGGCAGAACATGACTGAAAGTGACGCCTGAATTGATACCATATTTTAAGAGAGTTACAGACAACAGGGTTGTCTGTGTAGCGAGAAGGCGATAGGGGGATGGAAGAAAACAAGAGAGCAGGGAGAGAGGATGACACACAGGACCCAGCCTAAAGCTGGCACCACAAAGTCTGCGGGGCATCTAACCAGTACAGAAACGTCGGGATGTTGTCTGCCCAGTAGTAATACATAAAATTAGGCAAAGATAGCCCTCCGCTGAGTGTACATTGCTGCAGCAGGGATTTCCTAACTCTTGGAGTCTTCTCTCCCCATATAAAAGAGATGAGAGCCTGATCAACACACTTAAAATATGATTTGGGTAAAAATAGGAGGATGGATTGAAATAAGTAAAGAAATGTTGGCAATATATTCATTTTAACAGCATTAACTCTACCAAGCATACACATGGGTAAGCTCTGCCATTTCTGAAGTGCAGTCTTCATATGGGAAAGAGGAGTGAAGTTTGCCTCTAATAAGGAAGACAGTGAGCGAGTAACCTTAACTCCTAAACATTTGAAACCAAGACGATTCAATTTCAATGGCAAATCAGACTGTTGAAGTGGAAGCGCTGATGTGTTTAAAGGCATACATACACTTTTTTGCAGGTTGAGGTTGTACCCAGAGAAGGAGCCGAAAGTTTCCAATAAAGACAAGATCTTAGGCAAGTGGGAGACAGGATCGGTTACATACAAAAGCAAGTCGTCAGCATACAAGGCAAGTCTGTGTTCCGATCCCCTACGGGTTATCCCTACAAGTGAGGGTGAGGTTCTGAGTGCAATTGAGAGAGGCTCAATAGCTATAGCAAACAGCAAAGGGGAAAGTGGACAACCCTGGCGAGTTCCACGGGACAGAGTGATATAGTCAGAATTGAAGTTATTAGTGTTGATAGAGGCTAGAGGGGATGTATACAAGAGGCGTATCCAAGATATGAATGTATCTCCAAAGCCAAATTTGCTCAATGTAGCAAAAAGATACTCCCATTCAACTCTATCAGAAAGCCTTCTCCACATCCAATGAAATTACTACTTCAGGGTGTCTATTTATGTCTTTGGAATAAATTATATTAAACAGGGTTCTAATGTTGAAAAATGAATGACAACCTTTAATGAAGCCAGTCTGTTCCTCTGATATTATGCTGGGCAGAACTCCCTCTATGCGAGATGCCAGTAACTTTGCCAAAACTTTAACATCGGCATTGAGAAGGCTAAGGGGCCTGTATGAACCACATGCAATGGGATCCTTCTCCTCTTTTAGGAGAAGGGATATTGAGGCTTGTCTCAGTGTGGGGGGAAGTGAGCCCAGCTTCAGTGACTCCTCAAACACAGACAATAGCAGTGGGGACAGTTTGTCATGAAATCTTTTGTAAAATTCAGGGGGAAAGCCATCAGGGCCAGGGGCTTTCCCAGATTGTAAAGACTTGATAGAGCATATTATCTCGTTTTATGTCACCGGAGCATCAATTTGCTCAGCCAATGTGGATTCTATTGTGGGTGTCTCCAAGTTATCCAGAAATTCTACCATTACATCAGAATTATCTGGAGACTCTGAAGTGTAAAGTGAGGAGTAATAGGTTTTAAAAACAGCGTTGATCTCCAAATGGTCAATTGTAAGAGTTCCAGAGGGGCACTCAATTTGAGATATAGATCGCCCAGCTGCATGACGCTTTAGCTGATGAGCCAAAAGGCGACTGACTTTGTCACCATACTCATAGTACGTGCCACGAGAACGAAGTAATAGCCGCTCAGCTGTGCCTGTGGATAAAAAAAGATCAAACTCTGCCTGAAGGTCAAGGCGTTGTTTATAGAGTTCAGGAGAAGGGGACAGAGCATATTGGCGGTCAAGGCTGAGAATAGCATTGGAAAGCTCCTCCTGTCTAGTTCTCCTAATTTTAGTTTGATGCGATAAGTGAGATAATCTGCCCTCTAAGATAAGCTTTGAGTGTCTCCCATAGTAAGGAGTAAGATATTCCATCTGTTTTGTTCAAACTAAGGAAATCGTCAATAGATGTAGAGATGAAGTCACAAAAGACTGGATCAGAAAGGAGTAGAGAATTGAGTCTCCAAGGGGGACGGCTTTTACAATGGGAAGAAATTATTATGTCAAGGGTCAAGGGGGCATGATCAGAAATGACGATGGGCAGATATTCAGAGTTTTTAATCCTTGGGAGTAGAGAGCCATCTACAAAAAATAATCAATGCGGGAATATGTATGGTGGACCTGGGAAAAAAATGAATATTCTCTGGATTGAGGGTTATGAAATCTCAAGGGATCAACACATTCATGCTGGGCCATAAAATCAGAAAAATATTTAGACATAACAGAGGGAACACTAGTACTTGACCTGGACCGGTCCAGTGCGGGGTCCATGACACAATTTAAATCCCTGCCAAATATCAATAAATGTGGGAGGGTCTTTGTGACCCCAGTAGAAACCCCTGCAGAGACAGCGGAGGGTCTGTGACCCCAGTAGAAACCCCTGCGGAGACAGCGGAGGGTCTTTGTGACCCCAGTAGAAACCCCTGCGGAGACGGCGGAGGGTCTTTGTGACCCCAGTAGAAATCCCTGCGGAGACGGCTGAGGGTCTTTGTGACCCCACTAAAAACCCCTGCGGAGATGGCAGAGGGTCTTTGTGACCCCAAAGTGCCAAGCTCCTATCCCTTCATGCATGCCCTGGAGCACTGACTGCCGCAGAGCTTTGGGGACGATCACCTGCCACTTCCTCCCCTGTAGCTGGGTCCTTCCAGGCCCGCTGCAACACGCCATCTGCCAGACGTATTGTTTCAAACTTGGACCAGAGGCCTTTGGCCCCAGGTGAGAGCGCGGCCATGGTGGTCTCTGCTGTGCTCCCACCCACTGCAGCACTGGCTGTAGATCAGTGTCCTGCTCCTGCTGCTGTCTCCATTCCGCCACATGGACAGTCACAATGGGCCCCTGTGCCCCTCCTCCTCACACAGTTCTCTCTTCTAGAGCCTCCCTCTGCTCACAGCGGCGACAACCTGCTGCTGTGCAGGGTCTACGGGACATGGCATCAGCATTGGTATGGCATGTCCCTGCCCTGTGTATCACTGTGAAGTCATATGGCTGAAGCTCCTCCAGCCAGCTTGCCACCTGCCCCTCTGGCTCTTTGAAGGACATAAGCCACTGGAGAGCAGAGTGTTCAGTCTTTAGAGTAAAGGGCAGGCCACAGAGGTAGTACTTGAAGTGTTTGTCCACTACAGCTAGCAGCTCTCGACAGGTGACACAGTAGCATCTCTTATGTTTGTTAAGTGTTCTACTAAAATAGGCCACCACCCTCACTCCGTCTGGGCGCACTTGGGCCAGTACACCACCCATCCCTACATTGCTTGCATCCGTGTCAAGGATAAAGGGCATGGTGGGGTCAGGGGGGACAAGCACAGGGGCCTCAATTAGTGTCTGTTTGAGAGTGTTGAAGGCCTCTTGACACTCTGTAGTCCATGAAAAGGTTTGGTCCTTCTTCAGGAGGTGGTTCAAGGGGGCTGCGATCCCAGAGAAGGCTCTTCCAAACCTCCTATAGTAAGAGGAAGCTCTTTAACTGTCCCTGGTCAGTGGGGGGGGGCAGTCTCGGACGGCCCACACCTTGTCCTACATAGTGCTGATGCCCTCCTCCCTTACTTTGTGCCCTAAGAAGAACACCTTCCTTCTCATAAAGTGACACTTCTCTGGGTGGAGCTTCAGGCCTGCAGCAGCCACCCTCTCCAGAACACGCCTCAGAGACCCCAGGGCAGAATGGAAGGAGCTACCATGGGCCAGAATGTCATCGAGGTAGACTCCTGCTGGAGGAGTGTCTGGTCTATTAATCTTTCAAATGTAGCTGGGGCATTGCACAGGCCAAAACACAGGACCTTGAACTGCCAGTGCCCTCTGGTGGTGGAGAAAGCAGTCTTGGCTCTGGTCTCTGGGGTGAGGGGCACCTGCTAGTAGCCACTGCAGGGGTCCAATGAGGAGAACCAGAATGATCCCCTAACCAGCTCCAGCGATTCATCAATATGTGGTATTGGATATTAATCTTTCCTGGTTACTACATTAAGGGGCCTGTAGTCCACGCAAAACCTCAACTTGCCCCCTTTTTTAGGAACCATGACCACTGGTGTTGCCCAGGGGCTGTCTGATGGTTCAATGAAGCCCGCCTGCTGCATTTCCACCACAGCATTTTTATTTAACCTTTATTTAACCAGGTGGGCACGTTGAGAACATTTTCTCATTTGAGACGGTGACCTGGCCAAGATAAAAGCGTTGAGGTACAGACAACAAGAAGTTACACATAAAATTACAAGACAAGGAGTGCACAATAAATAGTAAAACAGAGAATAAAACAGTGAATGTACAATAAATAATACAGTGAGCAGGTCAAACAATAAGGCATTTGTACAAGTAGTGCAACAGATGTCTATACAAGGAGGTAGATGGTTGGTGAATACAGTCGCTTGGCGCTGTACAATACAGACAGTTATAAGAAGAAAAAAAATGAAGAGTAGGGGCTGAGGTAGATGGGTACAATTGTTGAGGTACAAAGTGGCTGTGCGTGAATAACACTATGGTAAGTGGCATAATGACCGGGACTGTGGGAGGTGGAGTGTGCAAAATATACAGAGACAGCTATGCTGGTCAGATTGTGCAAAGTGCATAATGACAGAAGAGGGTTGGGTGGGATTAACATGTGCAGTGGTCTGACAGTAGAATGGTTAGTAGTGATTTGAAGGTGTTAATGGGACAATAGAATCAAGCTTCAGGGATTTTTGTAGAAAATTCCAATCATTAGCAACAGAGAATTGGAAGGAGAAACGGCCAAAGGAGGTGTGGGCTTTAGTGGCGACCAGAGTTATAAACCTGCTTGAACGCAGATTGAGAGAGGGTGTTGCTCTGGAGATTAATGATCTCCAGGTGGGGTTTTGCCTAGGAGACACTTGTAGATTAGATGATACCAGTGTGTTTGACGCTGGGTGTGTAGTGAAGGCCAGCCAATTAGTGTATAGAGACTGCAGGGTGTTATATGGAGCATTTGTGATAAATCGGATGGCGCTGTGGTACACAACATCTAATTTTCGAAGTAGAGAGTTTGATGCAGATCGGTAAATTACATCACCAAAGTCTAGTATTGGAAGGATGGTCATTTTAACAAGGGCAAGTTTGGCTGGAAAGGTGAATGAAGCTTTATTACGAAACAGGAAGCCAATTCTGGACTTATTTTTTGATTGGAGCTTGTTGATGTGGGTCTGGAAAGAGAGTGACGAGGCTAACCAGATACCTAGGTATTTGTACATTTGTATTTCTACATATTCCAGTATGGACCCGTCAAGTGTGGTGATATTTGGTGGGCAGGCAGGTGCAATGTGTGATCGTTTGAAGAGCATACATTTTATTTTACTAGGATTTAAAAGTAGTTTGAGACAACGGAAGGAATGGTGTATGTTATTAAAGCTTACTTGAAGGTTTTTTAACACAGAGTCCAACATCGGGTCAGATGTATAAAGAATGGTGTCATCTGCATACAGGTGAATCATAGAATCACCTGCAGCAAGAGCAACATTGATGTATACAGAAAATAGAGTCGGCCCGAGAATTGAACCCTGAGGCACCCCCATAGAGACAGCCAGAGGTCTGGAGAGTAGGCCCTCTGATTTGACACACTAAAATCTGTCTGAGAAATAATTTGCAAATCAGACTAGGCAGTCAGTAGAAAAACCCAGGATCTTTAATCTATCAATGAGGATTGTGTGATTGACAGAATCAAAAGCCTTGGCTAGGTCAATGAAGACTGCTGCACAGTAGTGTCTATGGTCGATAGCGGTTATGATGTCATTAAGGACCTTGAGTGTGGCTGAGGTGCACCCACGACCGGCTCGGAAACCAGATTGCATGTCAGTGAGGCTGTGGTGCGATTCGAAATGGTGGATAATTTGTTTATTAAAAGAGTATCGAAGATTTTAGAGAGGCAGGGCAGGATGGAGATTGGTCGGTAGCAATTTGGGTCTAAACTGTCCCCCCCTTTGAATAGAGGGATTACTGCAGCAGCTTTCCAGTCTTTAGGGATCTCAGACAAATCAAAGGAGAGGTTGAAAAGGCTGGTGATGGGAGTAGCGATAATTACCGCAGACAGTTTTAGGAAGGAGGGGTCCAGATTGTCTAGTCCGGCCGATTTGAAGGGGTCAAGATTTTGCAGCTCCCTGAGAACATCAGCAGTCTGGACATGGGTAAAGGAGAAACGTGGGCGTCTTTGGGTGGAGGCTGCAGAGGGTGGAGAGCTAATGGTTAGGGTGGGATTAGCCAGATGGAAAGCACGACCTGCCATGGCAAAATGCTTATTGAAGTTCTCAACTATGGAGGACTTATCAGTGGTGACAGTATTATCTAGTCTTAGGGCTGTGGGCAGCTGTGCGGAGGTGTTCTTATTCTCCATAGACTTTACTGTATCCCAGAACTTTTTAGAATTTGTGCTGCCGGTAGAAAATTTCTGTTTAAAAAAGCTAGCCTTAGCATTTCTATCCACCTGTGTGTACCGGTTCCTAGTTTCCTTGAAAAGTTGCCGGTCGTGGGGGTTGTTCGACGCTAAAGCGGTACGCCACAGAATGTTTTTATGCTGGTTAAGGGCGGTTAGTTCTGGAGTGAACCACGGATTGTATCTACTCTTAGTTCTGAACTTTTTATAAGGGGCATGTTTGTTTAGAACAACAAGAAAGGCATTCTTAAAGAATGACCAGGCATCCTCTACTGAAGGGATAAGGTTGATATCCCTCCAGGGTACCTGGGCTGAGTCAGATAGGAATGCCTGTTCACAGAAATGTTTTAGGGAGCGTTTGACAGTGATTAGGGAAGGGCCTTTTAACGGCAGACCCATTACGGACGCAGGCAACGAGACAGTGTTCGCTGATGTCTTGGCTGAAGACACCGGAGGTGTATTTAGAGGGCATATTAGTTAGGGCAATATCTATGAGTGTGCCCTTGTTTGTGGATTTTGGGTTGTACCTGGTGGGTTCATTGATGATTTGCATGAGATTGAGGGCATCGAGCTTGGATTGTAAATTGTGTGAAGCATTAAGCATATCCCAATTTAAGTCACCTAACAGTAAAAACTCTGAAGATAAATGAGGTGCAATTAATTCACAGAGGATATCTAGGGCACAACTGGGTGCAGAGGGGGTCTATAACACGTGGCTACCGTGAGGGACTTGTTTCTAGAAAAGTGAATTTTCAAAAGTAAGAGCTCAAACAGTTTCGGAAGGAACTAGATAACAGAGCACTGTAGTGTCTGTATAATAAAGTATGACTCCGCCTCCTTTAGTAGTCCTGTCTTGACGGTAAATATTATAATTAGGGATTGATACTTCTGAATTTTTGGTGGGTTTCCTAAGCCAGGATTCAGACACAGCTAGGATATCAGGGTTAGCTGAGTGTGCAAGGGCAGTGAATAAATCTAATTTGGGAAGAAGGCTTCTGATATTAATATGCATGAACCTAAGACTGTTTCAATGGAAATGTAGCTGTATTCCAGCATTATGTATATATTTTATATTTTTGATAAAGACAGTCTACTTCCTCTTTCAGAGACCAGCTTATAAAGCTGTACAACTGTATTTATTGCTATTTTGAAAAAGAAAGGTGATTTAAATGGGATAATGCTTCCCTGGAATATGAGGTGATTTGTTGCACACAATATCACTGCCTAAATTGCATAATCATTCCAAAGACAGAGCCAAGCGTTCTTATTATTGAAAAACACTTAATCACAACTCTATTTTCCTCATAGCAATTCTCCAGTAGAGTTCAAATGGCGAAATATGAAATCGCTTTTCTCATTGCTATTTTCATGTAGCCTAATATTTGCAAAATTATAGGTGCATATTAGAATCCTCAAGAAAAAACATGTACATTTATGTACAGGACCGAACAAAAGCTGTAATTTATTAGGCAAGTCACTGAATACTGTAGCGTCGCATTAATTAATAATAAACATTCAGGGAGGAAAGACATGTCGTTTTGCAACACTTCTGGGTAAACAAAATAGTGGAAGTTCTGACATACTAACATTATGAAATATAACTTAAAGGAAATACGATGTAGGCTGTAGCCTATTTATATTTTGTTCAATAGATTATAGTACAGCTATAATTGTGCTACACATTCTTGACCTGCAATGTAAATGATGGTGTTCTGGATATGTAGGAACATTTACTTTTTTATATTTGAATTGGCTGATCAACATCTAAGAAATAGCAGATTTTAGCTTGATAAATGTGACAGATTTTTTTGGCACCTATAGCACATTGCGCATCACCACAAGCCTAAAAACATACAGGCTTCAATGAATAAAGAAAATGAAGTACATCCTGGCCATTTAAGTACAGTAGGCTACCAAAATAGTGACATATAACACATTGAACTAAATGTGGCCCTGATGCAAGCTCTATCTGAACTCCTTGAACATGTCTGTGCAAAACAAAGTTGTTTAAAAATTAAATCGGGAACAGGGGTGAATCGAGATTGCGATTTTATAACAATTAATCGTGCAGGCCTAGCCTGAACCCAGGCCCAGTCCAACGTCACAGAAATTAAATAAGCCCGGCCGTTGCTACGGCTACAGTGTGCGCATGAACTATTGAATAATGAATAGTGTGGAAAGCATCTCATCTTCAACCGGTTATCCAGAGTCAGGTCACAGGGGGCAGCAGCACTAGCACCTCATCTAGAGTCAGGTCACGGGGGGCAGCAACACTAGCATCTCATCTAGAGTCAGGTCACGGGGGGCAGCAACACTAGCATCTCATCTAGAGTCAGGTCACGGGGGGCAGCAGCTCTAGCATCTCATCCAGAGTCAGGTCACGGGGGGCAGCAGCTCTAGCAGCAGACTCCAATCTTCCTTTTCCTGAGCCACATTAACCAGCTCAGACTGGGGGATCCCGAGGCGTTCCCAGGCCAGTGTGGAGATATAATCGCTCTACCTAGTCCTGGGTCTTTCCCGAGTCCTCCTACCAGCGGGACATGCCTGGAACACCTCCCTAGGGAGGCACCCAGGGTGCATTCTTACCAGATGCCCGAACCACCTCAACTGGCTTCTTTCTACATGAAGGAGCAGCGGCTCTGTTCTGAGTTCCTCACGGATGACTGAGTTTTTCATCCTATCTGTAAGGGAGGCATCAGCCACCTTCCTGAGAACCCATTTTGACCGTTTGTCCACACAATCTCATTGTTTTGGTCATGACCCAGCCTTCATTACCATAGGTGAGGGTAGGAACGAAGATTGACTGGTAGATTGACAGCTTTGCCTTCTGGCTCAGGTCACTTTTCATCACAATAGTGCGGTAAAGTGAATGCAACTCCGGTCCGCTAATCCGATTCTCCGGCCAATCTCGCGCTCCATTTTCCCCTCACTCGTAAACAAGACCCCAAGGTACTTAAGCTCCTTCACTTGGGGTAAGGACTCAATCCATACCTGGAATAGTAAGCAATGAAACAATTAAACAGACCTTGCAATAAAGGTGATAAAAGATATGAGAATAATCTGTTGTCGTCTACACAAGATCGCTGTAGTTAGCAAGCAATGAGTTTAGCTATCAGTTAGAAAGCCTAGTCTGAATCCTAAATGCAACTTGACGCTGGACGCAGAGCTGCATCTCTTCTATCATGTCCAGATTAATTGGAGAGCGCACATTATTTTTTGCGCCTACAGGCAACACGGGTCGAGTAACCTTAAAGAACATCATCATAACCTGACAGGTTATCGAAGTGACAAGCAAATGCAGTTCATGTGTCAAACAAAAGGGTTTTGCTGTAGAACAGCGCCACGAGCAAGGCAGGATTACATATTGTTTATCTGTGCTTTGACTGCCATATCTCCGAAGTAGTACTTTCATTTTAGTCAATTTCTTAATTTTCCTCTCATTCAAATTGATTTTGCTATCAATCTGACTCCTCGTACATCCATTAATTCAACACAGGCTGTCAGTAATATTTCTGAGTATTGTGGGCATGTACCTGAACATGCATGCAATGTCATTTGCTGCTGTTGTTTGAATGGCTGTTTGCGTTAAACGGAAGTTAACAATGTTTTATTTTTGTGGAACGTTTACCTCCAAAAAAAATTGACTATCCGAAATATTACATACGTTCATCACCGATATAATTTTTTTTACCATGATAAATATTGATATTCATTTAGTGCCCAGACCTTTAATCAATTATCTTAATTTTCAAGTCCTCAGACATCTGCTTAGAGGGGTCCATTATTTTTAAATAACGCATGTCTAATCTTTCTCTACCCTTTTGGAGACATAGGCCTCTTCCAGTAGCCCCTCATCTCTGGATCTGCAGGGGGGGTCAAACATGAGAAGACAGTGGAGTCTGAAAAGGGTGTCTGTGCAGCTGGTCGACTGCAGGAAAACATCAAAGATGGGTGAGTAATTGAAATGATATGCAATATTTGAACTGTCTCAAAAAGAGAATTGATATTACCACTGCATACCTGCTATCCTGTACTCATTTTGCGTAGCATGTACGCAATTTCAAATTTCAAAAGGTTTGAAAACATTAGATATTTCCAAACTTATGTGTGATCATACTCAAACTCAATCATACTTTGAAGAGATTTGTGGCTTATTCAGAGAACAGATGGGTTTGTGCAAATAAAAGCATAATGAGGAAGGTTAATGCCAGACAAATTCATCGGATTCAGAGAGCAGCTGCTAAAATGCCATTATAAAGCAGCAAACAGGTATTTGAAGCTGCTGGTGCAGTTGTGCATAAACGAAAGAACACATTCCTAAAATAAAACTGAAATACAACTGGTAGAGGCACACCAGGCTAACAGCATCTTTCTTCCTGAAAGCAATGCAGTCAAAACCTATATAACCTGTGCCCACATTTGTGAAGAGATATACATCCTTTACACTAACTTCACCACAGCATTGTGACATTCCTCCAATTTCTCAATTGTTAGTTTGCCTTTGGCTGCCAGTTTAAAAGGACTGGCATAATCTGACTACACATGTGATGGTGATCGAAATGAGACGAAGTGGGGAAAATGATGTGTGACCTGTTCACTTTACAATAAAGAACAATGAGCTGCCCTAGCCAATGCTAGCCTGACTGTGGTAATACAGAATAAGATAAATATGTAACTAGTGTTTGTGACTAGAGGTCACATGAAGCTTGACTTAACAATACACAAAACTAGGCAGACTTCATTAACGGTTAGACTAGTGAGCTCTAGTGATGGGCATTCTTCATTAACGGTTAGACTAGTGAGCTCTAGTGATGGGCATTCTTCATTAACGGTTAGACTAGTGAGCTCTAGAGATGGGCATTCTTCATTAATGGTTAGACTAGTGAGCTCTAGTGATGGGCATTCTTCATTAACGGTTAGACTAGTGAGCTCTAG
>JACXGM010032737.1:0-12528 GCA_016801145.1 Umbra pygmaea | reverse complement strand
TTTGTGCTGGTTCTGATAGAAAAGGTTTGTGCTGGTTCTGATAGAAAAGGTTTGTGCTGGTTCTGATAGAAAAGGTTTGTGCTGGTTCTGATAGAAATGTGTCAAAACACAGTACATCACAGTTTGTTGCATTTGAAGCTGCTGTTTTGGTGGCAAAAGGGGAATTAGCAGGATCCCTAATATTTTCTCTTTTTTTCCCCCTCACGTTTGACTTTGCTATGTTAGCAGGCTATGCTAAAATTGGCTACCTAGCTAATGTTGGATGCTCATGACTGTCAAACTAGCAGGCCATTGGTCTACAAAGATCTGTACCATCACAGTGAAATATCCCTGTCATAAATGTAAGTTGAGTAGTGTATCCACATTTTACTTATGTCTCAAATATTCAGTTTGATATCTTATCTTGTGTTAATGTGAATAGGCTGTAGTAGGTTTCCTTGAATGTGTCCTGCTTTACCAAACGTTGTATTCTTTTAATTGACTGACTGACTGCATGAAGACTGACAGAACTGAGCGATGTTGATGCTCTTATTTCAAAGTGCCAGGAGTAGGAGTGTAAAGTAGGCCGTGTCCTCCTAGACCACTGTACTCTTTTTCTTTCCAGGCCTCGGGTGGCTTTAAAGTGCTGTCTCACTCACATACACTCTGTTCCGTCGCTTTAAGGCTCCTGTGATCAATAGTGTTGGCATGCTGAAATGAGATGACTCACGTGATGTGTGTCTATGTGAGTGAGTCGTAGTCATGAGCAGCCTTGCCGAGAAGTCAGGGGAATAAAGGGCCCCGTTTTAATGTTCCTTTGTGTGTGTTTCAGTGTTGCGGGTAATAGGTGGTCTTGGTTTAATGTGCTGTCAATAGTAAACGCCATGTCAGACCAAGCTGTTTGTGTATTGGATGTACAGTCAAACCTACCTGACTCATAGCCACTGTATGGAAGGTTAGAGAAATAAAAGCTTTAAGTGAGCTACAGTTCTTACATCTGACTGTTCTGCTTTGTCATTTCCTCTCTCAGTATGTGTGTGTGCCTGTGTCTATGTTTGGATGTCAGTGATTGAGGTAGCAGTAGGCTGGTCTTGAACTGTGTGTCTGTGTGTGAGAGAGACAGGCAGAGAGCGACGTAGAGAAAAGGGAAGAGTTCTCAGTATGTTAGGCCAGTCCTGAACATGTCAAACTTCTTCTGGCATCTCTCTGGGATCTGAGCCTGACCTGCACTCCACGTGAGCGAATGTGTTTCGTGTGGCATCTATTCTAAAGGGTGTTTTCGAGATGGCGTCTTAAGCTTCGTACTACTGAAGTTGACGCGGCAATGCCGTTAGGTACCTGACGCTGAAGGATTGTGCTTCATGGATGTTTCCTCTATGTTGATGTTTTGCCATTTTCATTGTAACTTTAACGAAAGTGTCGGTCCATTTTGCTCCGCGGAACTTTCACTTTTTCTGTGTCGTGTTGTCATACCTGAAAAAGGACAAAGTAGAGAGGGGTTACATGAGTGGATTTTGAAAGATCGAATTCTTCTCCTCTCGAAGCATTCTTACTTTTTCTCCTGCTCCATTCGTCCATCTTTATTGTCTTTCTGTGCATTTCTCTGTTTCTCTCTATGCTTTGTTTGTTGTTGACATGTGAGTCAGTAACACACAGGATTTCTTGTGCCAGGGACTAGTCATTCTACAGGTCAATGTGGTGGCCACAGTGGTGAGGCCGTTTGACTTGTCTGAAAGGTCCTTGGTTCAAATCTCCTAACCACCAATGTGATTGTGGAGCTGTCTTTTCAGGACAAGTGTTGATTCACTTGGTAAAGAACATAAAGATGGCTACTTGTACGTAGCAGTAGCAGTAGCAGTAGCAGTAGCAGTAGCAGTAGCAGTAGCAGTAGCAGTAGCAGTAGCAGTAGCAGCAGCAGCAGCAGTAGCAGTAGCAGCAGCAGTAGCAGTAGCATTAATAAATCTCTTTTTTTCCTCTCGCCAGACGGTCCCCTCAAAAAAGAGCCTAAAGGAGACATATCCAGTCAACTACCAGGTATGATAAAAATATCACACCGACACGCCATTGTTTTTGTGATTTCCACATGCTCTCTTTGCCATTTTTGGTTCTGTATGTATAGAGTCTGTGTGTTACAGTGCTGTGTGTGTTTGGACTGGAGGTGTCTCAACCAGTGTTGTTCCCCGCCTCATGTTTCAAACCCTTGTTGGTTGGCAGGGTTAAAGGTGAAGCCTGTTCTCCATTTACTAGTGATGTCACTGTTTATGCTCGGCGAGGCATTAGAATATGTGATGTCATGTAATATTTGAGTATTTAAACCAGGTCAGCTGGCGACCTACTCTGTGACAGGGGTCAGGGGACACACACACATATAAAGAAACAGTGAAGCATTATAATGCATTTGATGGCTGACAGATGTTTGATAGCTGTGCGTGGGGGGGGCTCTACTTTACATGCTCTCTCTCGATCTTTCCGTCTCCACCATTCTGTCTGGGTCATCGGGTTAGCCCTGGCAAGTGTGTCCGTCAGTACCTCTACCCTGTTATTAGAGGGCTGGATAAATTGAATGGAGAAGGGATGGAGCTGGAACGCAGAAGACAGCGAAGAGGGAAATGTAACCCTGGATAACGGAGAGGGACATCCAGGGGAGTAGAAGGATGAAGACATGGAAAAGAAAGACATGGATATTGCTGCTTGTATGTGTGGCAGACAGGGTATCGGTTAGGACACTGGCACTGGACATTTGAGGTGCAGTATTTTAATTTACTAGCTAGACATTTGAGAAATGTACCGGTCAAAATTAAACGTATTACACTGATTTAAGGAAAGACAATTGTATACATGTAGGAAAAAACCATGGCCTTGCAGTGTAGAAAAAAGTGGAAAACATGAATGCTTCAGACCATTTCGAAGGAATTATGTAATACACATTCATGACTAACATGGCTGTGTCTACTGCATCACACTTCTCTAGGACAATTTGTCCAGCAACATTTTAATTTAGTTATTCATTTATTTTATGGGGCAAAAAGCAAACAATGGCTGGCCAATGCAAGTGTGTGTGTGTGTGTGCCAGCTGTACCCACAGTGAGGGCATTGTTTGATGACCACAGCTGTGGTAGATCAGCTTGGCTCTCATCCAGTAAGATCTCCGTCTCTGTGGCCAATAGGATCGCCCTCCCTGTTACAATGGCCAATCGAATCTACTCATTGTGGCTGAAGAATCAGGTGTCAGTCAAAGTGACTAAAGTGGGTTAGTAGGGTTTGGAGTGGCTGGCAACAGCATGGGGCGATTGAGAGATACTAGGAAGAAAGCGAGATTGTGAGAGTGCATTGTGTCCAGTAAATAATTACTATGTACAATCTGGTTCTGGGAGAGTGGTGCGGAGCCTCGGGGAAACTGACACAGAGACGATGAAGAGTTATGGAAACATGGAATATGATGGAGGGGGATGATAGAGCATGAGGAAGAAATGGGGAAGAGTCATAGTTCTGCAGATGAGAGAGATGAGACGGTTAAAGTAAGCTTGTGGAAGTGAGATGGAGGTGAAAAGAGGGCGAAAGGGGCAGAGGGAGAGCACAGGAAACGGACAGACATTTGGAAAAAGTAGGTTGTGTGGAACTGATATTGTCTCTAGTGACAACTGTTTGTCATCACTTCGACAATGAACTTGTGAAATTAACTCTTCGTCTGTTTGTGTCTGAGGTGTGAGTTAGTATGCCATGGTAATATCACCTTGGACTATCCAGTAGAAGCTTCTCTATTACCATGTTTCCTGCTCTGCTCGTGAGAAATGGAATCTGCATTTGGAATCAGCCATCTTAGGAATTCCAACAGAGCTTTCAGTTTGAGAACGCCAGTGATGCAATGCATGTGTGCCGCACCCCCCATCCCAAACCTACCATTACTGATCTGGGTTCCTCATAGAGGCCCCTCCACCAGCTGGCTGCAGATCCCTTTTCATCAGATTATTCCTGACCATAACCGTTATGAAATTAGCACTGGATCAGTAAATCATAACCGGTGTGTGTGTGTGTGTGTGTGTGTGTGTGTGTGTGTGTGTGTGTGTGTGTGTGTGTGTGTGTGTGTGTGTGTGTGTGGGTGTGTGTGTGTGTGTGTGGGTGTGTGTGGGTGTGTGTGGGTGTGGGTACGATCTTTTCCTCCTTCTCTCTGTAGCAACCTTTCCTTCAGTCTTGGTCCTGGAAACCATCAAATGCTAACAGACAGACAGGGTCCCCATGGCGTCACCGCCTTGCCCCATAAATTGTCATGATAGCCTGTGTTTTAAGCCTGACTATGTCTTCTCCGACTTTGCCCATGCCTCCGGTACAAGGCAGCACAAATTGCCATAACGCTGTCCGTGATATGGGATAGATAAGTTGGATTGTCTACCTTGCCACGTCGCTCTCTAGCGACCCCCTTTGTGCAGATCGGGTGCCTGTAAATTCAGTTGCGGAAGTATTGTTGGTGAGCGTAATCATCCTGTACATGAGCTGACTAAAGGCTTCCGTGTTGGATGAGCCGTGCGAAAAGAATCGCCGGCTCAGCAACGTAATTGGATGAACCATGTGAGCGCTTCTCGACAAACCTGCATCAGTCGTGGGAGTGTTGCGGAGCTGCAGACGTGGCAGGGTTAGTGGTGAAATAATTGACAAAAACAATTAGAAGGGAAAAGAAATTGGGAAAAATTATTTAAATTATAATAATTATAAAAACTAAGAGCAGAGCATTTAATCGGTTTGACGTCCTAAATGTTTAGAACAATTCCTTAGACAAAAACTAATTTTCACTAAATTAAAATAAAAATATACTTAATTCATTAGCTGGCTCTTGTAAAGCAGATTCATCCAGACAGTAGCTAAGTAAAACCAGGCAAGATTGTGCGTACATTGTGCGTGTGACCACGCAAACCAGAGAGAGAGCACACCAGGTATGAACTTATTGTTATTGATTGTCTCTTCTCAGTACTACTTACCATAACTACAATACTGGTGTAGTTCCATCAAACAGAGAGGAGCTATAAGCATGCTAGCTATAACGCTAGTGTTTGTTAATTAAGAAAACAAAACCTTTAAACCGATGGACTTTTTGCTCTTCTAACCCATCAATAGTCTTTTTGATGATATAGCATGGCCTTCTCATACAGCTATGATTTAGTTCTGTCCTTTATAAATCTTAATATCATTGAATAGCCATTATTTATATCCATTGTCATTCAGCTCGTGAACGAATAACTTCATCAATATGGGGGAATAAGGTATATGTGCGTTCCTGAACATCCTTTAACACGCATTAGTGTCTCCCATTGGCTCGGCTTGAAACCAACAACCTACAAGTGGCAAGTCACATGATTTATGTTCATTAATTGTTTTATTTGCCCAGGATGTCAGAGGCAAACCATACAATTCTTACTTGCAAGTTTCTGCTCACCTGTGCTAGAAAAGCAAATGAAAAAAAGGAATAATAAACTATAATAACATAAATAACAATAATACAAATAAAGTATTTAACATGCTGTGTACATTATACATTTTAGTTATGTTTTAGCAGATACTTGAGTGCATATCTGGATAGTTGAGCAGAAACTGTATGAGCCCATTAGACTGTACATCTTACATATGTTAGCTAAATGAAATGTGGAAAGCTGATTGTAAAGAGTCTCTTAATAATGCTGCAGGATATTGATTTGTTGTCTAAACCACTTCTTTATTCTGGCCCTGCATTAGTAGTTTGCTGACCACCGCTCTCTAATCTAACATTATTGCTGGTTATCAGGACTTTAGACTTTGTGTTATTCAGAGTCATGCAGTTGTTGCTGAACTGGGAGTAAATCAGATGGCCAATGAGATCCAGTACTCCTCAAATCCTGAGGTCTGACAGTTGGTGTCTTCAATGTGCTACTTTGGTTTTGTTGTGCACTGGGCTAATAGTGATGTCCTTGAAGCAAGTGGAGATAACAGACTGGAACAGTGAAAGTTGAAGTACCCCAGTGGCTTTGTGCTCTTCATGTCTGCCACATTTGTCTTGTGGAAGAGCAAGAGCTTTTGGTGTCTCAGTGTTAACGGCGTTGAATTGAGTATACAGCAGACTGTGTTGAGCTCGTCTGTGAGGGAGGTATCGTTTAGCAACTGTGTAGCTGGATTTACAATTTGAAACCTTTCATGGTCTGTAGGCTTTGCCACATGCCACAAGTTGTTAAAAATTCATACAAACTTAAGTCTGTTTTCTCCATTTGAAAGCTTGTTGGATTTAAGGACCTTGTATTCTATTATGCTGAATGTTGTTATGCTAGTCGTTGAGCGCAATTTATGCTAACATTTATTTGCATTTAATCTGTATTTATGTCTGCAGTGCAATCTTCTCAAAGGTTCTGTTTCTCCATCGTCAAAGGTCTTTAAGATAGAAATCGGTTTCAGGGGTTAGGGTTAGGTGATTCATTGGATTTATAACAGATAGATAAACCTAACTAGATGGGGGGGGGGTTAATTTGCGTCTCCACATAGTCAAATCTGTGTGTACTTTCCTAAGTGATGTGGCTGCAAGGAACTAATGAGTAACTAATGAGTAACTAATGAGTAACTTGCTGGCTGCTTTGGATGCTTTGGAATTGAGGAAATGTGCGCAGTGCCAGGCCTTCATAGACAGATTACATAGGCTTTCACACTGCAGATTGATTTGGCCTAGTCTTATTTGCACTTAAATCTCACTCACACAGATTCTCAGGACGGACAACACTAGTCTAGTCCTGGAATAGTGTAGTCCCGTAATAAGGACACAAATTTACTCTGAACACAGGTTTGTTTGGGCAGTTGCCACCTGCTGGCCTAGGTTTGAGCATTCCCATAGATGCCAGAAAAATTCCAGACATGGATTGAGAATCTTCATAGCTACTTTGTCCACTAATGTGGTCATGTGATTTGCTGCCTGAATAACTCCATAACTCCCTCATATTTAATTTCTTTCTCTCTATATATTAGTGTCTGTTACACTCTCACTCTCTCTGCCTCTCCACCTGTCGCTCTGTCGTTCCACATTGCAGGGAAGTGTTCTGTTTGTCCGTCTCACAATGTTGTGTTGTGGTTTGGGTCTATACTAGAGACATAAAAAAGGCTACAAGCGTTTTTATAGGAATGTTAACACACTCCTGTATTTTTCGCAGACGTTTTTTGAATTAATGATGATGGTGGTAATCGGAAAGCACAACTGAATCTATTATTCATAAAATGTAATATAAGATGACATTTCACGAATAATAGAGATACAGTTGTGCTTTACTAAAATATTTTTTTTGCAAGAAATCGGGTGTTGTGTTTACACCCTTTGATATTTCTCCAATGACTATTTCGCCTATAGATGTTTGGAGGTGACTTAGGAGGATTGAAGAGACGTTTTGGTTAATAGCAGCAAGGTTTAAAATTACTAGTTTTATATCACTAATTTTGGTTTTAGGAGAATCGTGTAACATGTTGGTAATGCTTTTGTGGAATCACAACTATATTAACTGTTCAATGGCAATCATAATGCATTAAGATTCTTCCATTTTGTTTTTATTAATTAATTTATTTTTGGGTGATTTTTCCTTGATTAGCGTCCCCTTTAATCCTGCCTTGTCAGCAGCTCCGCAACTCCTTGTACAGATCCGTGGGATAACGAGGGGTTCATCTAACAACATGTCGCCTCAGACGTCGATTCTTTTCACACTGTTCACACAACACGGAAGCCTTTAGTCAGATCATTACATTCATCGACTATAGTTCCGCAATTTAATATACAGGCCCCAGATCTGAACACAAGGAGTCGCTGGAGAGCGACGTTGTAGGATAGATAATGTGACTTATCTAACCCAAATCCCGGGCAGCACTATGCCAATCTTGTGCTGCCTCGTGCAGGAAGCTTGGGGAAAGTCAGAGAAAAGATTGTTCCATATTGTGATAAAAATGTTCTTCCTAGGGAATGCTACTGCCTGTCACATTTTAGCTTCCAATTCAGTTCAGTGTCAGGCAGTTAATATCATACCAGTGATTGGATGGCACTACGTTTGCCCTGTACTAAATGTGCCCTAATTAGTATGTTGGTCAAATCTATTAAAATGCAGATGTTCTAAGGATCTGTGTTTGAACTTTGAATAAATACTGAAAGTTGCCCCTGTAGCTTTGAGCACTCAGGTCTAATATTACCACCCACCACTACTGTACTGTAGTACTACTGTATATTTACCAGGGTAGTACTGTATCTGTACTGGTATTAAAGTACTTCTGTATATTTACCAGTGTAGCACGGTATCTGGACTGGTAATATAGTACTACTGTACAGTATGTACATGTGATATTACTACAGTACATGTGCTACTGGTTATAGTACTCCTGTATGTTGTAATACTCCAGTATATGTACCGTACTGGTGGTGACGTTGTAGTACTACATTTACTGGTAAAATTAGCCTTGTTACTACAGGCTACGGTACTACATTATGGTGATGTCCATCTGAGGTTTTATACCATTTCATGTTTGCTGCTGAATGTCTCATGGTCTTACATCGGTTGCTAACACTTCCTAAGCGTTTCTATAATCCTAACATACACAGTGTGTGTGTGTGTGGTGCGTGTGGTGCATGCGTGCGCGCGCCCATGGGAAGAATTAGCTACTTCCCCTGATTCTTTTATGCCTAATCTTAACCTTCCCCTGATGCCTAAACTTAAACCTAACATATATAATGCCTGAACCTGAAAGTACCCTAAATTGTAACTATAAACCTAATTGTTACTTTGGGGGGGTGAGCTAGGGGGGTAGTCCATATGTTGTAGCCCATGTGCTGTGTCATAGTGTAGGCCCTTTCATAATGCAGGCTTCTTTTTGTGGTGTAGGCAACATTTTGTGGATAGGTTTAAGGTGTTTGCTCTGTGTTTTGGTGTTTGAGTTAGGCATTTTCTTGGCTAGCTGTTGTAGTCTCTAATGCTTGTAGTTTTCATAGGGCTGTAACGATACATGTATTCGTATAACCATATGGTACAGGGTGAACCAAAATACATAAATCATTACATTAGCAATAAATAAATGGCTATATCTAATCTATTATAAATGCTTCTTAAAAAAGACTGATTGATGAGAAAATATATATTTGGCTATTATGAGCTGTTGTGCACATCATATCAATGTTGTAAACATTGTTGCCACTTTTCCAACTTTGTGAGAGTAACAGCTAGACCTACAATGGTGAGTGGTGGTGGTGAATCATGGGAAAATTCTATCTACAGACAATTGTTTTTATCTACAGACAAAACTAGACTAGTATTGCTAAACGTCAGTCTTGACTGTTATTATTATTATTATTATTCATTTCAGACAAATAGAAAGCAATTTAACATGACACATGTACATTTTGTGAAACAACCTTTTGTCTACAACCTTTTGTCGGGAAAGGAAAAATGTAGCTGTGGGGCAATCAGGGCCGGCCCGAGGCGTAAGCGAACTAAGGGGCTGCTTGGGGCCCCTAGGCCACCAGGGGGCCCCCACTCAAGTACACAGTTGACTCCGGGGTTACACTGTGAGTTATGCTGGATTCACTGTACGGCATCGTAATGCAGACACACTTGTACACCGCAATCAACATCGTAATCTATCTTCCGCATCTTCAAGATGGTGGACAACGTTGAATACAACTGTCCTCCTCCAGCAAGGCGACTGGCAGGAGCTTTTTCAGTTAAGTATTCATTGATAATACAAAAACTATCTACTGAGCTGTCAAAGCTTTTCTTGCAATACCATAAACCCATAGGTGAAAGCGACATATTAGCTCTTCCTCTGTGGTAAATCAACTTCCTGTTCTGGTGCCGTACGGCAAAGCACCGCACAAGTTGGATCATTTCAACTTTTGCGACACACCCGCCGCACCGCATCCACAATTTGCCGGATCCGGTAGATTTGCCGCAGCGGTGTGCATTGCTTGCTATTGAAATGAATGGACTTTCGCCGGAACGCAACCAGTTTGCCGAGCCTGGTGTGAATCCAGCATTAGGCGTACTGTTACACCCCTGGGTTGTGAGGTCAGGATTTGGCTGCGCATCTTTCTCTGATTCTTCCAGAGCCAGGCAGGCCCAACACTGGTTAAGCACCTGAACACCAGTTCCTTTGACCAAGCTTCTCTTTTCTAATAAGTGTTTGTTACACTGTGAGTTCCCATTTTGGAAATCATTACTACTTCCATTGTATGTGTGTCTTTAGGTGTCTGTGTTTTCCTTGTTGTCAGCCTTCATAACTTGTTATTGAAAACGTCAGTCGATGTGTACTTGTACATCAAGCTGTCTCGCACTTCATAATCTGGTGATGAAAACAAGATGTAGAGAATATCTGAACGAAGGACGGAAATAATATTTTACAATTTATCATTTACACTGCACCAGCGATGTTTCTTTGACCATATTGACAAACTGCAGCTTACAGCACTACATTTTACAGAAACTTATGGCATATGATCTACTTCATTCTACCCTATTTAAAAACGCTAATGCAATATCATATTTCAATCAAAAGTGTATTCTCAGAGATTAGAGAAATTAGTCAGCTAAAAACTTTCTCATGTTCGTTGCTATAAATGCAGAAGCAGATCTTAAATGGACAGGTTCTGTTGGTGTGTGAACTCTTCGCCTGCTTCTCTGTTCAGTTATGAAATTGGAAAATGGTCAACTTCTACCCCTCTAATAAACACATTTGTTACATAACCTGCTGCAATTACAAAATAAAATCTTATGAACTTGAATTGTAAAACAAGCTGGATGAATCTGTAATTTCTTTTTCTAAATGCTATTAATAGACAAAGGATTTGAACATGGGAGTTTCTGTAAAAAAAATAATTTACTTATCTGAGCATTTTCATTGTTTGACCCTAACTTCTTCCCGTATCCCTTTTCCAGGTTTTAGAAGACATGAAGATATGAAGGCAATGGAGGTGCTGCCAATTCTGAAGGAAAAAGTTGCCTTCCTTTCAGGTGTGTGTGTGTGTGTGTGTGTGTGTGTGTGTGTGTGTGTGTGTGTGTGTGTGTGTGTGTGTTTGGTTGTTGGTCCCTGAAAGTTTGGAAATGGCCTCAACCACACCTAAACCTGACAAAAAGATGTCAAGCAAACGGTGTGGGGACAGATTGTACCTTGTGGGGATGGCCCCATGAGGGGAATTGTGATTTATGGTTCAGGGGTTAGGGAAAAAATGATTAGGTTTAGTCATTACCGATTACGGTTAGGCATTATTGTGTGTTCACAGAGTGACTTTTCAAAAAAATTAAGAGAACAAACAATCATCACTGTGTATCACCAAGTTAATTAAACTTCAGGGATTTCAATCCGTCAAGAATCATCACCTTTTGGTGCAAATGAATGTGACAACAGGTGCACTGGGGAGGCAACAGCAAGACAACCCCCAAAAAGGGAATGGTTTTGCAGGTGGTCAAATTGCTCTCTTCTTATCTTTCCTGACTGATTCTTCACTTCCAGCAGCACTGGTTTCCTATCCATGGACTAACCAGGCCCGACCCTGCTTAGCTTTAGAAGCAAACCAGCAGTGGAATACAGGGCGCTATTCTCTTGGCAAGAGATGTTGAGATGTTCAATAAAACAAGTCTTGCAACTGGTTTTAAAGAATTCCACTTATACATGCACCAATCAGACACAGTTTTCAGAAGTAGTAAAGTAAATATGTTATTTTGACTGCTTGACTATAAAAACTAAAATTTGCCCAAGAGGCTAATAAGCAATCAGTCGGCCAGTGTACAAAATAAGATCTGCCCTAAACACAGAGACAGTGTTTGCTTGTTTATAGCTGTGACCTCTTGTCACTAAGAGGTCAGACCTCCAACGCTTGACACAACAAGTATAGTGTTGAAAAGGTTTCTCATCGAGCTGCGTCAGCAAGAACAAGTCTGTGTTATATTGTGTGTAATAAAAGGAAGAGAGAGCTGGATGGCATAGGGTCAGAGAGAACAGTTGCTATAGTGATGAGTTGCAGTCTGTCATAGCCATTTCCCATAATACATTTTGGACACTAATTGTCTTTGAATGAAGTGAGGGCTGTTGAGGGAGATGAAAAATAAATTGGGAGGTCTAGAAAAGATAGGTAATTGAGGTATGAGGAGGGAGATTCTATTATATTGTATATCTTGATAAAACTAATATTATCTAGAAGAATCTTTAATATGGCCCTGGGCCAAAAACATTAAGCTTGTTAAAGAAATCAGTTGTGTCTTGCTACCTTGTCTTCCTGATTGCAATTATGAACCCTCTGAGGGGAGCCGTTACACGTGCTGTTGTGTGGATGCACTGTGTTTCCATGGCCACCAGGGGGCAGGGGTGTGTTTTCCCGGTTAAACGTTTCATCCTGTTTGTTCCAGGGGGAAGAGACAGGCGCGGAGGTCCAGTGTTAACATTTCCGTCACGCAGTAACCACGACAGAATACGAGCCGACGACCTCAGGAGACTCATAGCATACCTTGCTGGAATCCCCAAGTACGTTTGTGTGGTACATGCTTAGTGTGTGTGTGTGTGCGGGACACGCTTAGTGTGTGT
>JACXGM010032736.1:0-12530 GCA_016801145.1 Umbra pygmaea | reverse complement strand
ACACACACACACACACACACACACACACACACACATACAAACACACAAACACACAAACAGCAGGCACCCATACACCCACATAAGCAGACACAAACACACCAGAGTTTGTAACTGTATAAAAGCACTTCTCTCATTGTGCATCCAAGAGAAAGTGCAAAATCATTATGTCTAGCCAGACACTTAGTCTTTCTCTGTTTCAATACCTTTAGATATCTCCCCCCCCCCCCCCCTCTCTCTCTCTCTCTCTCTCTCTCTCTCTCTCTCTCTCTCTCTCTCTCTCTCTTTCTCTCTCCCTCTATCTCTCATTCCTGGCTCATTGCTGTGTCGTTCTTCTACCGTTTTAACAATGAAAAATGTGTTTAGACTTTTTTTATCTGGAGCAGACAGAGAACACAGAACGCCTGGGCCGTGGGACAGCTCACACTGGCACGATGCGAAGCAGGCAGGTAGGAAAACAGGCAGAAAGGCAGACAGAAACACAGGCAGAAACACAGCAAAAACACAGGCAGAAACACAGGCTAAAACACAGGCAGAAACACAGGCAGAAACACAGCATAAACACAAGCAGAAACGCAGGCCAAAACACAGCAGAAACACAGGCAGAAACACAGCAGAAACACGTGCAGAAATACAGGCTAAAACACAGGCAGAAACACAAGCAGAAACACAGCAGAAACACAGGCAGAAACACAGCAGAAACACAGGCAGAAACACAGCAGAAACACTGAAAAAAACACAAAAGAAACACAGGCTAAAACAAAAAAGAAACACAGGCATAAAGGCAGGCAAAAACACAGCAAAAATACAGCAATAACACAGGCAGAAACACAAGCAGAAACGCTGGCAGATGTAGCCAGGCAGAAGCACAAGTGTCTACTTCCAATCTGCCCCTCTTCATCCTCTCCACACAGGTCCATCATCACCAGCACCTCTCACATGAAAGGGCCAGCATGGCAGGGAGCCGGTGAAACACAGTGGGACATGGTTTCATCTTCAATTTTACTCTCAAGAAAAGGGAGAGGATGTATAATTTATCTGGAATATTGTCTTGTTAATATTAATGGTGGAAGGTGGTCTGTCTGTCGGCCTGTTCGTGGGACTGGAATTTAGATTCATGATATGGTTTTGCGGGTTTGTTTTAATTGACACAATAGGTTAAAGAAGGTAAAATTACCGATTTGGATAGCGAAGTTTACAGATGTGTATAGTATAACAAACTATCAAAAACGAAATGTAAAGATTGCTAAGTTTAAGATTAGGGTCAGGTTTAGAATAAGGGTCAGAGATAGGATAATGTTTAATGTTAGGGTCAGTTTTAGAATAAGGGTCAGAGATAGGATAATGTTTAATGTTAGCGTGAGCGTTCGGTAATTCATTGAAGTAATTGATTCTTGCAGATAGTCTGTATATACTCTGTAAAGCATCTACAGACTGACTTTCCAAAATAAAGTGCAACCAAATAAAATTTCAAGAGCAAATGTTTCTCTACCTCTGTTTGTTTTACTGTCAGTTCCATGGTGGAAAGAGGATGATAGGAGGGGCGTGGCCGCTGGGGCATCTCAATCGTCCTTGACCTTCATGTGAACCCGATTCATCAACGGTCTGTTGCCGCGGAGATTAAAATCATCCAACAATGGCACACACGGCAGGATGGAGTGGTGAAAAGGAGCTTCCTGAACTACACCCTTGCTGCTGCTCAACCAACCAGCCAACCAGTAAATAAGTGTCCAACCAGACACACACGCAGTTGCTGTAAGAGCTATGTTTAGAGCTATGTTTAGAGCTATGTTTAGAGCTATGTTTAGAGCTAGGTTTAGAGCTAGGTTTAGAGCTATGTTTAGAGCTAGGTTTAGAGCTATGTTTAGAGCTAGGTTAAGAGCTAGGTTTAGAGCTAGGTTTAGAGCTATGTTTAGAGCTATGTTTAGAGCTAGGTTTAGAGCTATGTTTAGAGCTAGGTTTAGAGCTAGGTTTAGAGCTAGGTTTAGAGCTATGTTTAGACCTATGTTTAGAGTTAGGTTTAGAGCTATGTTTAGAGCTAGGTTTAGAGCTATGTTTAGAGCTAGGTTTAGAGCTAGGTTTAGAGCTAGGTTTAGCGCTATGTTTACCAGCTCTCTCTGCTCAGGTACTCTGCAGCGACAAAGGAGCAGCCAGTTTGTGTGCTGAGCCGCACCTTGTACCCTTGATGAGCACTAACCTGTGACTGTGACACCTAGTCAAATCTAGTGCCATATAAATCTTGTGCGCTGATTCGGGCTTAGGGTGTCATTTTGAGCCCAAGCCCTGTCTTGTTAAAACAGGCGACAGGTGCTGATGGGGGGGGAAAAAAGCATGTGTTAAAAAAATGTTAAGGATATATTGTTAAAACCAAAAACACCTGGTCCTTCTGTAGCTACCCCTCCACTTCCTACTCACCATATCCCTCCTGTTACGCCTTAACATCTAGCTCCTAACCTTCCTTCTTCTCCTCCACTTACCATCTTTATCTCAGATTCCCCTTAAAGCTACCGCCTGCGACTTTCGTAATTGCAAACCATTTTATTCTGGATGTTTAGTATATTTTTTATATTATAGGCACAATCTTAAGTACAATCATTGTCTTGCCTCAGGTATCTTGAAACCCGCTGGTGTTTCTCACTGTTATGGTAGCCATTTTCTTACACAGCGTCAGGCAGGAAATCTCCACCAAAATGTGTGATGAATGGTTCGTTAAAGTGGAGAAGGTACGCTTGGCAGAACTGTAATATCACCGAAGGCATCTTAAAAGCCTGCATTCCCAGCTAGAACCAGAGCCAGACAAGAAGAACCAAGATGAACAGTACTAAGTTCTTTTGAGCAGCACAGCACTAACTTCATTAGGTCAGTGAGGCATGTATCCCAAATGAGCCCAATATCCTACAAGCTGTTGACTATCCTTTATACATGTGGAATATGATGCCATAAAGGGCGCAACAAAGCCCTACATCCCTGTTTTACACTGAAAACCTTTAACTGAGCCCTACCAAGTGAGAGAGATTTTGGTTTAATAAAATCCTTCATTGATGAGGAAGAATTATACTTAATCATTTTAAATGTGTTCTGTACTGAGACACTGGTGAAGGTACTTTCTGTGAACAGCTGAGGAGATCTGGGTTCTCCTTATGTTAATATGTGACTATACCCTGTAAAGGGGGGGCAGATTTCTGTCTTAGGTTTCTCACATGAAACCCATGTTTACTTAATGTGGGACCTAATGTTCCCGTCATAGAATCCTTAAGAGGCTTGGCTTCCCGTGACTCTGGTTCTTTCCCTATCGATCGCAAGATATGGGAGTCCCGTGCCGAATGATAAGCTCATTAAATATTATATTATTCAATAAACTCAACAATGTGATTTAATTAACGTGTCAGTGTTGATTCTCCCACATTGAACAACAAAACTGTTCATAAAAACATGATAGAATATAAATGCTAATCTTTACCTATGGATATAAACCTCTATATATGTTTACATATTTATTCTTGTGTGTCATATAAGAAAGAGAGAGAGAGTTGGTGTGTTTGTATTTCACTGACTACTGCTCTCTTTCCACTGGAGAGGTCTGTCTGTGAGAACAAAACTTTTTTTTTAATATAAAGTCATAGAGACAACAGCGTTCAAAATAGATTTCACAGGTTCACAGAGCCATGACAAGTGGGATAGAGAAAAATCGGCAAAAAGACAGGATGAGGGGCAGATGGAGAGAGAGAGACCCCACTAGCGGACCTGACCAGTAGTAACAACAACTAATCTAACTAACCCAAGCTTCCAGGGTTTGGCGAAGTGTCAGAGCGCTGTGGGCCTCGCCTGCATCTCCAGCTCGTCTTCATCACACCCCACCCCCCAAACCCCCCTCTCCCATCTGCTGTGAGATTGAATGTTGCAGCCTGTTTGTCCATGTGTTCAACCCAGAACCAAACCAGTGTAATTATCAAACCCCTGTTCATAGGGCTGCTGGTTGACACAGCGTTACTCCGCAGCCTCGCCTCCATTTCGACGAAACACAGCGGCCACTCTTCGAGGCCATGAAGACAGAATTAGAGCTAATGCTGTGTTTTCTATTGTCAGGCATGTGTAGCCGTGGCTCACGCCGCTCGAGCTTCCTACCACAGCCCAGGGCCGGCCCGTTGCCATGCTGCTTTATTCATGTGCCCCTGCCAGCCAACTCTGTGTGTGTCTGTGTGTGTCAGCCGACCAGTGAATAATGCAGAGAATTGTAAGGTCTTGAGAACCAGGTAAAGGAACCCACATATACACACACAAACATAGACACGTACACACAGATATGCATAACATATATTACAAATATACAAACATAACATTGGAAGTAGAGGCCTACCATGAAGCAAATTCAACAAGCCCAGAATTTATTTTCATTAGCTGGCTTCACTAAGCCTATCAACCGCAAACTGAATTAACAGTGTCACAACGATGGTTAGCAATTTGTTAAATCAGTTCTATCTAGAGACGAGCGCGTTCACATAAAACGGGGGGTGTGGGCACCATATGACCAATCCCAGACATGGACAAGTCTACCAGAGCCGCATATTTTACTCAAGAGGAGCAAACGATAATTTTTGAGAAATATGAAGAATATATTGGTGCAATGTATTTCACCGATCACTCTAGGAAACCCTATGAAAGGAGTATTCTGCATTTAATATAAAACATATGGTCTACGTTATTTATAGATGAAGTAAGATATGTAAGTTATTGTCTACCTGCTATTTCATGAAAGCCCTCTTTAATAAACTGCATGGGCAAGTGGCTTGAGAACACAAGTAGCGTAATGTATCAACCACCTCGCGAATTGCCCAGCAGACCGTGTCTCCTTGGGCAGATGAGCGCTCAGTCGGCCCATACTTTTCATCCAACACGGAAGCCTTTAGTCAGATCATGTGTGGGATGATCATGTTCACCAACTATACTTCAGCGGTTGAACTGACAGGTGCCCGCTCTGCCAATAGTCACTGGAGAGCGATGTGGAAAAGTAGATAATCCAAATTATCTGGGCAAAGATACATCCAAATGTATTAAAAAAAAATACCAAATACCTTAAATTTAAGAGTATCAAAATAAACTACAAAATAAAGCAGCCACACAAAAACAAAATAGTGACATTGAAATCATTTAGCAAACCTCCAATTTTTTGGTTTATTTGATCTATCCATTCACTAGTGCACTGACTCAGTTGATGCTCCTATCTACATTTTACATTTTGTACATTTTAGTCATTTAGCAGAGTCTTTTATTCCCTGACAATTCTCTCAAGGCTGCAGTCATCCCTGTAGCCTGTTCACCTTTTCCTAACAAACATTTCCCTTTCAGTCAACTTTACATGAATGTGCTTTGATACAGCACTCTCCAAACAGCCAGCCCTTTCAGCAATTATCTTCTGTGTCTTACCCTCCTTGTTGAGGGTGTCAATTAGTGTCTTCTGGACAACTGTCAAGTCAGCAGTATTCCCCATGATTGTGGTGGTGTCCTGAACCAGACTGAGATATTAAAGCCTCAGGAAACTCTTCTCAGGTCCACATTTGTTAATTATAAATTATTTATTCAAATTTTTTGAGATACTGCATTTTTTATTTCCATGAGCTGTAAGCTGTAATCATAAATCTTGAAACAAAAAAAGGCTTGAAATATGTTACTTTTTGTAATGAATCTAGAATATATGAAGGTGTCACTTTTTTAAAATAAATTAGACAAAAATGAACTTTTCCATGATTTATAATTTTTTGTGATGCACTTGTATAATGCCCACACAGTCTTGTTTAATATCAGATTCATTTTGGAATAGGCACCAATCAGTCAGCATATTTATGCTGTCATGTTTTCACCAAGCCTATCAAATACAAATTAGAAAATACTATTTTGTATTTGAAATATGTATTTTAAATACATGTATCATAAATACCGCCCATCCCTGACCACGTGGACCACCTAAATTACAATGTACGGTAATTTACAAACAAACATGTGTACTGTGAGTGTGTGGAGAAAGATCACATAAGATTGAGATTAGAAATGTATCCATGTTGGGAAAACGTCTATTTATGACTCAAAAAACGCCAGTTAGGGTAATGATGGTGCTATTGCATTACATAATGTCCTGGCACTTTAGGTTTTAAGTATAACCCTTAACCTTACCAGTTAGGATCATATATAACACTACATTTATTACATAACCCAATCCCTTTTGCAAACTTGGCATAAACTTAACCTGAATAAACTAACCTTTATCTCTAAACTTAACCTGATTTTAAAAGATAACCCCAAACCTAACCCCAATGTGTATCGTCAGGTTTTGATATCCTTTCAGAGACTTCTGCTGTTTGCCTAACCTCTGGTGCTGTCCCAAAGAGCTTTCTGTCTGTGTGTGTCTGAACATGAGTTAATAACGTTCCCCTGCAGTTTGGCTAACGTTCTTCCTATAGCATTTCACCATCAATAACCAAGACCAGACTAATGTAGCGATAAAACAACTGGCACAAGACCATTAAACTAGCAGGGGTATGTGAACGCAAATGCCATCTTGGAATTCATGCAGCTTCTTCTGAAAATATTTTCACCTTCTGCTCTCCGTGTTTAGAAAAACCTCTCCATCTCCACACGGTCCCTTCAGAAACCATTCCCCAGGACGTACATTCTACTAGACTGTCTGGTGGGCATTAGCTGACTCTGGCACTGCCCCCTTATGAATTGTTTTCTGAATTCTTCCTCAATAAGAGTATTTTTTTACTTCAGAGCAGAATATTACAATACGCCTCTGCGGTGTTTACTGAAGGCACATCAGGTTGTGACTAGGTGGAATATAGATATAGACAGAGTTTACCAGTCCGCTCTCACAGGCTGTCTAAACTCAGGGCACGTTGAAGGCTTTAGCAGCATCAAGTAGCGAAGATGACCTACATGGCAACACACCAACGTTCTAAACTCTAAAGTCTGCTTCTAGAACCCTCCAGCTATGTTACAATATTGAGCGTTCTCACATGTAATGCAAGAATTCTGAAGAGGAGGCGAGTTCAGCTCAAAATACTGAAGAATTATCTTGTGGAGGCGGCGCATTGTGCACACACACACACTCACACAAACACACACACTTTCACACAAACAGTAAACAGCATACCATTTAAACCATGTAATAATGATTAAAAGCTTATCTTTCATGAGCAATGTTTTTTGTCTTTCATACACCATCATATATATAAAAAAAATGTTGTAAGGGGATGCAGTAAGATAATGTAATATCTGTGACATTGACGTATGAAACAAATTGCTCAGTTGACATTTATGAATAATTAGGGTTTCAAGGACAGTATTTTTGTGGTCTTTTCTCAAACAGGTTTTCTGCTTCTGGAAAATTCTTTGCCACCTCAGGAGGGGGAAGTGGGGAACCATTGAAGCTGTATACAGTAAGGATGGGACTCTGTTGACCTCAAATGAGGAGGTAATAGGGCGGTAGAAGGAGCACTTAGCAAAACTCCTAAATCCAACTAATATGCCCTCTATATTAGAGGCAGAGCTGGAGGATGATGGGGGATTGTCGTGGATTTCCCTGGAGGAAGTCGCTGAGGTAGTCAAACAACTCCACAGTGGCAAAGCCCCAAGGGTTGATGAGATCCATCTAGAAATACTGAAAGCTCTGGGTGTGGAGGGGCTGTCTTGGATGACACGCCTCTTCAACATTGCGTGGAAGTCTGGGACAGTGCCAAAGGAGTAGCAGACCAGGGTGGTGGTTCCCTGTTCAAAAAGGGGGACCAGAGGGTGTGTGCCAATTACAGGGGTATCACACTTCTCAGCCTCCCTGGTAAAATTTACTCCAAGGTGCTGGAAAGGAGGATTTGGCCGGTAGTGGAACCTCAGGTTGAAGAGGATCAATACGGATTCCGTCCTGGTTGTGGAACAACGGATCAGATGTTCACTCTCGCAAGGATCCTGAAGGGTGCCTGGGATTATGCCCATCCGGTCTACATGTGTTTTGTGGATTTGGAGAAGGCATATGACGGGGTCCCCCGGGAGATACTGTGGGAGGTGCTGCGGGAGTATGGGGTCCCTTCTTAGGGCCATCCAATCTCTGTATGACCAAAGCAAGAACTGCGTCCGGGTTCTTGGCAGTAAGTTGGACTCGTTTCAGGTAAGGGGTGGCCTCCGCCAGGGCTGTGCTTTGTCAGCAATCCTGTTTGTTGTATTTATGGACAGGATATCGAGGCGTAGTCGGGGTGGGGATGGGTTGCAGTTCGGTGGTCTAAGGATCTCCGCTGCTTTTTGTAGATGTGGTCCTGATGGAATCATCGGCCTGTGACCTTCAACACTCACTGGATCAGTTTGCAGCCGAGTGTGAAGCGGCTGGGATGAGAAACAGCACCTCTAAATCTGAGGCCATGGTTCTCAGCAGGAAACTGATGGAGTGCCTACTCCAGGTAGGGAATGAGTCCTTACCCCAAGTGAAGGAGTTCAAATACCTTGTGATCTTGTTTGCGAGTGAGGCGACAATGGAGCGGGAGATTGGTCAGAGAATCGGTGCAGCGGGGGCGGGATTACACTCAATTTACCACACCGTTGTGACGAAAAGAGAGCTGAGCCAGAAGGCAAAGCTCTTGATCTACCGGTCAGTTTTCGACCCTACCCTCACCTATGGTCATGAAGGCTGGGTCATTACCGAAAGAATGAGAACATTTAAAAAAAGATTCATTAGTTACATGGATAATTGGAAAAGACGTTGCTAATCAAAATAGTTTTGCTCTGAAAACCAAAGGCCTGTGGGGGGGGGGGGGTCAGACTAAGAAAGACAGGGATGTTTTATCACCTGTGTGTTTATTATTATATAGTTCACATCAATTATTACATCGAGTCTCCTCAGGTCCTCGAAATACTCAGCCTGATGAAATGGTCTAGACTGGAGGCTTGAATGGAGGCAGGCAGAGAGAGAGAGAGAGAGAGAGAGAGAGAGACAGAGAGAGAGATGGAGAGAGAGAGGGACAGAGAGAGAGAGACAGAGAGAGAGATGGAGAGAGAGAGGGACAGAAGTCCACTATTACCAAAATTCACACCATTGAAATAAACTGGGATGGTTGGAGGGAGGGAAGATGTGAAGATGATATATAAGGAGAGAAGGAGAGATCCAGGGTGGACAGTTCAGATAGAGGTGAGCATCTAACCAGACCATGAGTGGACAAGAGAACAAGGATATGCCGAGTGCATCTAAGTAGTTTGCCTGATTTATTAAAGAATAGTCCACTTACCCAAAGAGGAAGATTGATAAAACTACATAATGTAAGTTGATGTGTGACATATTTTTACATTATATTAGACTTGTTATGTTAGGCTCCTAACACGCTACATTCAAAAAGGTACTTTGCTAATATTTTTTGGGTGATTTTCCCCCATTTTCTTCCATTCTAATTGTTCTTGTCCAAATTTCCTCCCCAACACTGCTATGTTCCGCAATCCCCCACACTGCTATGCTCCGCAATCCCCCAGACAGATGCGGGATGGTGAAGAGCGCTCACATTGTTTATCCAACCACATGTAGCAGAGCAGCGGATACCTTTAGCACTGCTCATCCACCACAGAAGCCTTTAGTCAGCTCACGTACAGGATGATTATGCTCACCGACTATACTTCCATGATTCTGCACCGACTTATCTATCCCAAATACTGGGCAGTGATATGCCACTTTGCTCTGCCTTATGGCGGAGACCCAAGCAAAGTTGGAGAAACCATAGTCAGGCTTGAACCACTGACTATTGTGGTGTACTTTGTCCTGATAGGCAGCGCCAATTAGCAGACTACATCACGCGGACCCCAAAATTTGAGTTTAAGATAATGTAGGAGACCAATAACATGTAAATGTCATAAACAGAGATGAGAATTAGGTAAACTAATAATAATTAACTCATTGCAGCTTCTGTTGTGACAAAGGGGATGTGTTAGTGATGTACGGTGGTGGTCAAAAGTTTTGTGAATGTCAAAAGTATTGGTCTCCACAAAGGTAGCTTCTTCAGTGTTCTTAGATCTTTCTGTCAGTAGTTACTATGGTATACTGATGTATAATTACAAGCATTCCAGAAGTGTCAAAGGCTTTTTTTCACAATTACATTAAGTTTATGCAAAGAGTCAATATTTGCAGTGTTGACCCTTCTTTTTGAAGACCTCTGCAATCCGCCCTGGCATGCTGTTAATTAACTTCTGGGCAAAATTCTGACTGATGGCAGCTCATTTTTGCATGCACAATGCTTGGTGTTTGTCAGAATTTGTGGGTTTTTGTTTGTCCACTCGCCTATTGAGGATCGACTACAATTTCTCAATGGGATTAAGGTCTTGGAATGGACCAAAAATGTTGATGTTTTGTTCCCTGAGCCACTTAGTTATCACTTTTGTGTTATGGCAAGGTGCTCCATCATGCTGGAAAAGGCATTGGTTGTCATCAAACTGCTCTTATAGGATGTGTTGGTACCATTCTTTATTCATGGCTGTTTTCTTCGGCAAAATTGTGAGTGAGCCCACTCCCTTTGCTGAGAAGGAACCCCACATATGAATGGCCTCAGGATGCTTTACTGTTGGCATGACACAGGGAATTCATCAGAGAAAATGACTCTACCCCAGTTCTCAGCAGTCCAATCCCTGTACCTTTTGTAGAATATCAGTTTTTCCCTGATGTTTTTTTCTGGAGATAAGTGGGTTCTTTGCTGCCCTTATTGACACCAGGCCTTTCACCAAAATTTTTCACCTCATTGTGCATGCAGATGCACTCACACCTGCCTGCTGCCATTCCTGAGCAACTCTGCACTGGTGGTGCCCGATCCCGCAGCTGAATTAATTTTAGGAGACGTTTCTGGCGCATGCTGGACTTTCTTGGGCGCCCTGTTGCCTTCTTCACAACAATTGAACCTCTCTCATTGAAGTTCTTGATGATCTGATAAATGGTTGATTTAGGTGCAATCTTACTAGCAGCAATACTCTTGCCTGTTAAATCTCTTTTGTGCAAAGCAATGATGACGGCATGTGTTTCCTTGAAGTAACCATGGTTGACAGAGTCTCCTTTTAAAGCTTCCAGTCTGTGATTCTAACTCAATTAGCATTACTGAGTGATCTCTAGCCTTGTCCTTGTCATTAACAATCTCACCTGTGTTAACGAGACAATCACTGACATGATGGCAGCTGGTAATTTTGTGGCAGGGCTGAAATGCAGTGGAAATGTTTTTTGAGATTAAGTTAATTTTCAGGGCAATTAGGGACTTTGGTTGCAATTGATATGATTACTCTTCATGACATTCTGGAGTATATATGCAAATTGCCATCATCAATACTGAGGCAGCAGACTTTGTGAAATTTACTATTTGTGTTCATTCTCAAAACATTTTACCAACTGTATGTCTCAACATTTTCCTCAACATTTACATGAAAACGTATCACAGAGACAGTTTCAATATATTTTATAAAGTGTGTATAATTGGCTTTAGGAGTGGGCTTGATTAGCCTCTTTATTGCCCAGTCCAGCGCTTCTGAAACCTCTCCTCTGAGACCCCCTGACAGGGCACAGTTTAGCTGTAGCCCTGAACAATCGGATCAGAGTCACTAATCAATGAAGTGTTGATTAGTAGACAAGCTGAATCAGGTGTGCTAGCTTAGGGCTAGATCAAATAAATGGAATGGCTGGGGGTCCCCTAGGAGAGGTTTGAGAACCACTGGCCCTAGTCAATCAATCTTGTTGCTGGTGATAAAAAACAACAATATAAAGATGGTACAAAAAGTGTCAATTTTCTAGCTAGTGCCCAAATGTGTTGCTATCAAGAAAGAAAAGCTTAAATCTAAAACTGTATGGGTTTAAAAATATAATTAAAATAAATCAGCAAATCCTAAATAATTCAACCATACATTACTTCACAATTTTAGGCACGTTACGTTGACATACCATTTTTGTCTCCTTTAAGAACCCGTTTAATGATTTAACTCCTTCTGCAGAAAAAATAAAGTATGTGCACAATATAAAAAACAACATACCTGGCGATAAAAAACTAACAATATAAAGAGGGTACAAATGTCATTGTGTATTCAGTGTTATTGAGTTTTTTACATAAAAATTATATTCACATATAAAATAGGACAAATATATTTTTTCAAAATTCAATTACAATGCAGATACTTTTTCTCCCTTTGTTGCACTTGTAAAGACAGCTGAAGAAACACATAGCAATAGCTTGTTATGAAACACGATTTCCCTTCATTTATGAGGTGATGACCACTGTTTCTTTAGACGCACAATAGCAGGATGTAATAGATGTCCCATTATCATTAAAGTCCCAAGCTTTCACTGTTAGAAGGTATAAAAAGGTTAGCTTCAATTTCTGTGTTACCCTACAATGTCTTTCATTGTATTGGGCTATATTAGCGCACACACACACACACACACACACACACACACACACACACACACACACACACACACACACACACACACACACACACACACACACACACACACACACACACACACACACACACACACACAC
>JACXGM010032735.1:0-12529 GCA_016801145.1 Umbra pygmaea | reverse complement strand
AAAGGTCTACATAGTGTAATAAATCATTGTCCTATCTAATCTGTTTTATCAGATTGTTTTATATTATAAAGTACATGTTTTACAGCTTGGCCACTGAAAAAGTATTTCTGTTTTTATTACACATAAAAAAAATCTCTTTTTTTAAGGCACAAAAACAAAAATATTTCTGATTCAAATATAGTCAAGCGCATAGGAGCAGCGGCAGACACCCAAAATGTTAGAGGCATGTACTGTGCCCCCCCTCCCCATAACAAGAATGTGTCATGCCCCATTTCAAACTCACTTCTACGCCCTTGAATATAGAGTAGATTTATACTGATTACACACCACTTCATCCTATCTTTCTTGTAAATCTTTTGACATCTGCTGTGGGAGGTGCTTCAAAATAGTGCTTCAATATGTATTTCAATATTTAAACTGGCATATACGTTTTAGTGATGTTCCTTGTCTGAATTAGCAAAAAGAAACACCACCTAGTGTCTAGATAAATAACAACACAGTGTCAAATATCAAATAATTGGCATCCAACAACATAAACTATAATTATTTGTTTTTATTAAGTACGTGAAAAAAGACCAAATCAGATTTTTTTTAACTAATTTATCATATTATTGGACTAATTAACAATTACTATGCGTGGGTGTGGAATTCAACCGACGTGGCAAACTGTATATTAAGTACCTCAACTAAGCTGGCTGTGAAATGGGGCAGGTACTTCCCCGAAATGGAGAACATAGACAAATGGATTCATCATCACTTTTCTGCCAAGCCTGCAGTTACCAACTTACCGACATCTATACTAGACAGCCTCATTGAAACTACAACGAGTGGCTCTATTAACATTTTATTTAATCAAATAATTTCTTGATCAGGCTGCTGACCCTTGTGGAGGGGGTGCACCGCAGCTGGATGTTAAATGTCTGAAGTGGTACAGGACTGAAATAGTTTGGGAACCAGTGGCCTATGGTAACCTGTTTGACAGTCTCGTTAGCTAGCTATGTAGCATGACTAAAGGAAGTTTGCTATTCTAAATTAATTCATTGTTAACTAATAACGACCCGGATAGTTACTGTAATAGTGAACAGACATTTCCTTGATTTGACTTTAAAAGTCGGTAACAAAAACCTGAAAAAGTCAATCAAATCATCTCAAGCTACATTTGGGCACAAGCCACTATGTTTGAAATACTACGTCTGAAATACTACGTCTGAAATACTACGTCTGAAATACTACGTCTGAAATACTACGTCTGAAATGTGCACAAATTCAAAAAAAGTACAGCGCTGGTCTTCTGTGAAATAGTGCTGCATTTATGGCATTATGTTTGCTGATCTGCACCAGGTGTATTGTTATATACACTAGGCGTTGGGGGTCTTACCATGGCAGTGAGGGTCGTCGTGGGAGTGGCCATGCCCTCCATGGCTGTGCCCGTGCCCGTCTCCATGCCCATGCTTGGTTTCGTGCCCACCATGGCTGTGCCCGTGACTTGCACTGCCATTAAACATGGAGTGGCTGTGGCCGTGATCTACAAAGAGAAAAATGGCCTTGGTCATTGAACAGGCGGAAGTGGGTCAGACTATAGTTAAAATGTTGAGTTAGTTGGCTTACCGTGGACACCCTGTGCCATTGCACATTGCACTACTCTTTCCAAAAAAACTCTACGTCTGTCTTTCCGTATTGTTTTGATCTAATAAAGCTTAACTTGTATAAACCTGTATAGTTAAAAATAAATATTTTTTGTTATAAAAGGTTAATTGCTGAATATTGTCTTGGTGTTCAAGATTTTCTAATGCGGGTGCTGCATAGTTGAGAATTGTGTTCAAATAAAAGGGAACAATTACATTTATCTATAATTGTCTCTGTTCCTATATCGTTTGAAGTACTAATTGAACCGCCTCATCAGGCAGCTCACTCACTCAAGGAGAGTAGGGTCGAGCTGGCACGGGTGCTATGTCTGTAGGACAGTGTTTTTCATCCCTCTTCTTGGGGAACACCAGGCGTTCCATGTATTTAATCAATTTCTGAGCTAGCACACCTGATTCAACTCATCTGCTAATTATCAGGCTCTTGATTTATGAATAGGGTGAGCTAGTTCAGTGGCTAAAGCTAAACTGTGGAAGGTCTGGTGTGCCCCAAGGAGAGGGTTGAAAACCACTGCTGTATAATATTTCGTCTCTCTCTCCACTAATGTGCTAGATAGAACTTTGTGAATTAAGTGTTTGCATGAACAACAAACTGATCTTTAACCAAGAAAACACAAAACTGGGGAAGCCCAAAAGCTTTTGGTACACAAAATAAATATTTTAGATAATAAATGCCTGTAGAAGGGTTTATAGTGCCTATAGAAAATCATCATACCCCTTTGAAATAGTCACTTATTTTGTCTTACAGCCTGAAATCAAAACCCACTAAAAACATTTTTTAGTTCCAGATTTTATTTACGCATTCTGATTTTATAACATTCAAATAATGTAAAAAGGCCACCATTCGAAAACTTTAATCTAGAATAACTAAGTTGGAAAAGTGATCAGTCTTGTGATGTATTTCTTAGTAGAGTCACCTTTTGCTTTTACAGCCATCAGTCTGTTTGGATATGACTAGTTGCCCATTTTTCCTTGCAGAATTGTTTGAGTTCAGTCAAATTTCATAGTGAGTCCATCCACAGATTTTCTATTGGATTTTAATCAGGGCTCTGACCTAGCCTCTCAAGGACATTAACCTTGCTATCCTTAAGCCACTGCATAGTTTTGTTGGCGGTGTGTTTAGGGTCATTGTCATGTGGGAAGGTTAACCACCTGCTTATCTTCAGTTGTCTAGCAGAGGGCCGAAGGTTTTCGTCAATAATTCAGGTGTACTTGGCAGCATCTGTTTTCGCTTCAATCCTGACAAATTGCCCAGTCCCCATTTGAAGAACAACAGCCCCACAACACAATGCTTCAACCAACATGCTTTAGAGAAGGTATGGTGTGTTTTGAGAGTGCTGCATTTTGTTCACCAAACATAACACTTGCAGTTCAGTCCAAAAATGTTAATCTTTGTCTCATCTGACCATAAAAACTTTTGTCACAAGTTTCTTATGAAGTATTCAAAACCAACACAATTGATGTCAGGTGGTGAGCAATTAGCATGGTGTGTGATCTGAACACATTTATGGTGAGAAATAAGCATAATAAAGGCGTGATAAAAAAATGATGTTTTGTGCACTGCCAAGTTAGCAATCACATTGCAGTTCCTTGAAAATGCAAGCCGTTCTAATAACATTTTTATAATTGTTCAGAATTTTTGTAAATGTTATTTTCACTTTGATGTCGAGGGTTATAGTGTCTTAATAAAGCTAGCAAACGTTAGATTTATTTTAATTTCCACAGTGTAATGTGACAAAAAGTAAGGATTTGGACAGGATATGATTTTCTATAAGCACTGTAAATCTGACATCTCGGCCAAAGACGGGGCAAAGTCAGCTCGCACGAAGTTCAAACTGTCAACACATACAGACTTAATTTAAATTTACAAATCAATCCTGTTATTCCTTAACACAACATAACATCAATAGTTATTATATATTAGTAAGCAGGTGTGGATTTCAAATGAGAACATTAAATTGATAGAGCAATGGAATGTTGTGTTAAAAAACTATACAAGTGTGAATTTTACAAAGACATCTGCATGTTTTGAAAATCTGATCACGTACACAAGCTGGCTTTTCCCTGTCTTTGGCCTAGATGTCAGAAAAAGTATAATTTACACCATGCAACTAACATGTATCATAAAATGTTTATATTGTGTAAAAAAAGCAAGTGGGCTTCCCCAGTTTTGTGTTTTCCTGGTGAAATAACTTTTTTTTTCATGCAAATAATTGCCATTTCAATAATTGCCAGTTCTATCGAGCTCATTAGTCGGGACAGGCACATATACCAGAACCCATTCACGTACCACTCACCCTAGCTTACCCTTGCTTTCCCTGAGAGAGCTGCCTGATGATTAATCAAATAATTATTGCAAGCAATAAGGAACATGGACAAATTAGAGATATTCACAATTTTTCACCTTTAACCTGGTAAACAAATTTTTTTGGTGGTGTTGACCTACAAAAATTAATATAAAAAGACAGAAAGTTGCACACAATATTTGTTTGCTCCTAGGTAAGTGGCCAAGGTCCCTGCTGAAGCAGTAAGAACATGGAGTTACGGTGGACCTAAGATCCTGTAGCATAGGTCAGCTGACTGTGAGCTGCATAACATAAGCTGCAGCTCTAAGTCATGTGCATATGGTCTGATTCATATGTCCACATCCTGTTCCGCGCTACACTTTGAGGCAACCTAATGTTAGAGGAATTCTAAAGGGTACAGAGAGCAGTGGTTTTGGAGTGGACAGGGATCTGGTTGAATGCAAAGAGAGACTTGTGTGAGGCAAAGTGGGGTAACTAGTGTGAGGCAAAGTGGGGTAACTAGTGTGAGGCAAAGTGGGGTAACTAGTGTGAGGCAAAGTGGGGTAACTAGTGTGAGGCAAAGTGGGGTAACTAGTGTGAAACACAGTGGGGTAACTAGTGTGAAACACAGTGGGGTAACTAGTGTGAAACACAGTGGGGTAACTAGTGTGAAACACAGTGGGGTAACTAGTGTGAAACACAGTGGGGTAACTAGTGTGAAACACAGTGGGGTAACTAGTGTGAAACACAGTGGGGTAACTAGTGTGAAACACAGTGGGGTAACTTGTGTGAAACACAGTGGGGTAACTTGTGTGAAACACAGTGGGGTAACTTGTGTGAAACACAGTGGGGTAACGTGTGTGAGACAAAGTAATGCATCTTGCGTGAAACAAAGAGCAGAGAGCATGAGGAGATATGAAGGATGTCCCAGTACAGCTACAGACTGAGGGGTGCTGGCTCCAGCCCTTGTAGGGTAACATTTGAATATAGAGTATAGAATGTGATGGATGAGGCTCAGCTGATACTAGAGTCCTTCAATAAAAGCAGAACAAGTGAGTTCACAGGCTTTGCAGAGGGAGACAAGAGTCCTGATATTACCATCGTCCCCACCGTGGGAGTGGCCGTGGCCCCCATGCTGGAACACAAAGATGCCCACCAGGTTGACCAGCAGCCCTGCAATGGACACGGGGAGCAGGCGATCATGGTTCACGTGAGGCGGCTCCAAAGCCCGCTATCAGAAACAATGGGTACAGGGTTCAAAATTAGCACCATTTACCAGCCAAATGCTGGTAAAATATGCAGGTGGCTAGTAGATTAACTTCACTTACCAGCCAAACAACAATAGTAAGCTATTGATTGACTGGTAAAATTTGAACCAATTAAAAAGTTAATTTTGAACCATGAATGGGAGACAAGTTTAACCTTACCAGAAGCTTTTTGTCAAAACCTAGAATGAAAACTATATTTGAGTAGCACAACAGCTTGCACTGTCTAAGACAGCCCTATTCAACTATCGCTCAAAGCCAGTTCCCCATTTCTTCATTGCAACCTTTTAATCTGGGACATATTTAGAGTGAATCCCAATTCCCTGTCTTACCCCTTCCCCTTACGGGTAGTTAGCCCTTAAAACCAAACATTTTCGAAAGCTTACTTGAAACCAAGGGGTACTCAGAATACACTACTCAACCGGCAACAATGGCAGCCAGATCATCAAGAGAGTCCAATAAACGTAATTTCGCTTAAATAATTTACTTAAAAATTACGACAGACTTGTTTTGTGCTCTACACAGTCCTGTACATATATATTTGCAACCATGTTCTTAATTGAAACGTTTTTAAAAAGGCTAGTTTGCAAACGTTACATTGCTGATTTACACAACAGTCCCGCATTTCTCTGCGAACAGCCTTGAATGGACACCATGCATGTCTACAGTTTTAAATAAACTACATTAGCAGCGGATTTCATTTGATATCTTTAAGTATGTGATCAACACTTGTCGCCTCTGGTGATGTAGCAGCCAGCTAGCGACGATGTATGATAACGTAACTGTAACCAAGTGGTGTCTCATTTCATAGGGATATGTTTTTATCCCTATCCCTTAACACTCTGTTTCGAGGGACAAGGGCTAGGGTTAAGACGAAGGGGTAGGGTAAGGGGTAAGACAGAGAAATGGGATTCACCCTTAGACCTGGTACACCAGGTGCGTGCAATTAATGATGAGGTAGAACAGAAAACCAGTAGGCTCCGGCCCTCGCAGTGTAAGATTTGAATACCCCTGGTCTAAGGAGTAGGTCTAACAAAATCTATTACGAATAAATAGTCAGTGTTGTTCCATATTGCATCCACATCAGGATCGGTGCTGTTGCCTACCTCGACTCCTTCAGAGAAAATGAAGAAAGCGGTGAAGATAAGGAACAGGCCATTCACAAACCCGGCCAAAACCTCTGCCCTGACATACCTGAAAAACAGGACGACCACAAGATTAAGAACTATCGTTAACACATGTAAACAAAAGTCAGATCACCTATCAGATCAAAAAATGTTACCTAAAATGTCTGCACCAATTTTGTTACATTAGTGTCAATACAAACTTCCAAATGTGTACGGAAATGAACATTCCCTCCCTAAAAAGCCTTTTTTCTCAAAATGAGCAATTGGCAACTCTGGATATCAATGAAGGTATAAGATTAATAGGGAAAGACAGAAAGAAAACAAAATCAATGTAACAGTAGCTGCTTAGATAGTGGAGACGTAAAAAAATAAACATTTAAATATTAGCATAACATGAGCACCCAGAAAAACAACACACAACCAAACACGTGCTGGTCCATTTTATTAATAGAGTTGTCTCCATCTAAAGCTCTTCATTCCAAAAACAAAACTGATATTTTAAAATACAAAATGGTGTTTGAGCATGTTTTGCACACATCCATTTTATAGGGAGAACTTAATGTTGACTAGCAAAAACATAACCAAAGCTAGTATTTGGGTTCTTGGACAGCAGGATATAAGTACAATGTATTATTATTATTATTATTATTATTATTATTATTAGTCACATTGATTGTATACATACCCATATGAGAATGAGTCATTTGACCTCCACCTGGAAATTACAGATGCTGCAAGTCCAGCTAAAAGTGCAGTGCAATCGAAGAACATGTGAAAGGAATCTGATATCAAACCTAAACTGAGGACACAACAAAACAATGTTAGACTTGACAGTGTGTTGCACAAGGATCCTTAGTGGGAAATAAAACCAATATATTTATTCATGCACATATTTGTATTAGATTGCTCGTCACTTGTCTATGGCAAAACAAATTATATTGTGAGTAAACTGTCAACTGCCAAACATTCTTGAACACTGAGGATAAATTACCCAGAAAGACCCAAAGTTATTTCTCATTAATACAAGTCAGAGATGCATGTATGTTATATCTATTACATTCGTCCGAAAATTCTGAAAGGTTCAAATGTCAAACCGTTTGCATTGGAGAAATTCAGCTAGGTTCCTTCTGATTTTGGTCTGTTTGGGGGAAACTTATCTGCATTTGTCCAATAGAAACTTTGTTTGAAGGGTGCATTCATTCGGCCAAACAAAACGTTTAATTTGCTAAACGTTTATACAACAGATGCTACCAGGACAAAAAGGGGTAGGGATTTCATATAGGTCCTTCGTTGTTGTTTTGTTGAACAAACGTTTTGCTGGAATGAATAAACCCCTGGATCTAGGGAAATCTTATCAAGTTAGAGATAGAAAGCCCTGGCAGATATGCATGTACAAATATATAATGCTGGATTGCTATTTCATTAAACATATGTATTTCGCTAGATACAAAAATATGAGGTTTGTGGTCCATTCCCACTGATGACAAGCGTAATGCAATCAACAGCGCATGGCGCAATGTTTAGACATACGTGGCACATCCTGGAAATCAGAGCGTTTCCGTCTATTTAAATTGAACTTACCTGTTACTCCATATGCCGTATGATAACTCCACAAAAGCAAAAGATAGATTCAGACAGAGAAAGAAAAACAAATTGCGTGATGTTTTATCAGATAATATTGATCTGGAAAAGAGGAAATTGAACCGATTTAGAATCACAGCTGATAAAACCGTAATCTGCAAGTTAGCCCCAAACCAAACTGTCAAACTAAGTCCTGGTTTGTCACTTTACGACTGAAGAAATAGGTACAGTACCCAGCAAGTAGTTTTATGTAATATTGTATGTATTTGTTGGTGACCGTTCACAAACACAGTGATGAATGTCATGCAACCTGTCTAGTAAAGTCGGAAGTAGCGAACTAACTTCCAGCTGTTTGCCGGACGTTCCTGTATCTGAACATACTGTGGTCATTATGTTTTATCTATATAACTAGCAACCACAACTAATATCTCTGATTAGCAAACCAGATAGATTGTTAGCTAATTAGATATATTAGATAATTTATGTTTATGGTAATCATCGGTATCTAATTAGATATCTAACGTTGATAGCAACAGCATCAGGTTACTACTAGTCTGGCATCATTTCGGGCATCTGTACTAGCCCAGCTAGCTAGCAGCTAACAATGAGTCACAATAGGCAGCTAAATGATATCTAAAAAACACTGTACGATTTACCTAAACCATCCCGAAATCTTGCCGGGAAGGTTAAATTTGGCTGGCTTGTACTCGTCGTCCTTGATAGATAATGGTAACATTTTAGCAGTCCCAGGTTATGGCTAGCTAACGACTGCTGGTTCGTGTTGCGACCCACCAACTTGCTCCACCTAGCCGAGCAAGGAGATGAGACCGGCATGAAGGCATCCGGTCAGTAGAGGGCACTCGCGCTGCGGAAACGTTTCAATACTAGCCTGTTTCGCCTGCTTTACAGGTAAAGTAAAAGCATACGGGTCAAATCATGTCTATGGTTCTACAGATTCTGAGATGAAACCAAAGCAATGAGAGTAGATAATATTAAGGGGTTATCATACCTATTCCATGCAAGGGACCCAAAGGTCCAAAGCGCAAGAAAAAAATCATCAATCATAATTTACCCATCCCAAACAGATTAAATTCTGTCCATTCTGTTACAAGATACAGAACCTTATTGTTGTAGTAGTCGTCCCTCTCTTTTTTCTTGAGTTCAGACAAAGGCCTAGATATCCTTTTACCATTACATCACAGACTGTTCCCCAGTTGGATCAGTTCATTTAATCTACAGTAATTAGGCTACATTATCATGAGAATGCAACATTAACTTGGTGGCGTATAAGTGCTTACAATTATACAGCACTGTCACTACAAAATTAAACATGTTACATGGTTATTTCTGATGCAAATACAGTGCTGTGAAAAAGTATTTGTCCTCAGCTTAATTTTCCGTAGATTAGCACAAGTGTAATCAGATGTCAGCCAAACACCAATATTAAATGAAATTGCTGTGACTAAAAATACCTTAGTTATATCACACCCATACCGCCTGAGAAATAGTAATCACTCATTCAATTCAACAACTGGTTATAACAAAATTAACAATAATGAGATTGATTGTAGTCCTTGATTGTGAACCATTCTGATGTATACTTGTTTGCATGTTTTCAATCATAATGTATACTGTCCTTTTAGTTTGAGAAATGTGTTCATGTATTTTTTATTAGCAATGCTTTCCACTTTGCTACATTGCCAAGAATCTCACTTTTTCCAAGTGTCTTTCTAAAAATGGAGTTGTGAGTATGTATTCTAGCCAAGGCAGACGAGGCCATTAGATTCCTTGAAGTAGTTTGGTATAAGGAATGGTTCAACAAAGAAAATGAATCAGCTGCCAATGTATGTATTTTTTGTTTTGACCACAAGGGAGCCCCCAAACTCTGGATATGCAATCTGATCTGAAATTGTTATGGGAAATCTACATACATGTAAGCATATAACAAAGACTGAAATAATTCCAACACAAAAAACAACACAATGCCGCTAGTGATTAGGTTCAGGAAATCATTACGTTTATGCATAATTAAACTGTCAACCAACACTGCAAAACAATTACACTCATGCTGTGAGAAGTGTTCCCAATTGCTGGTGCACATGCAATGATCTAAGACGAAACCGTACTTGACACTGAGTCATTTCCTGTTCTGGATTTCATTAAAAAGATTCCTGTCTTGATCTTAGAGCGGATAGTGTGGCATGCAGAGAGTATATTTACTTCATCAACTTCCAGCTCTTCCTCAGTATATCACACCACCACTATTTCTGTCTTATCTCACCAGATGGATAATGAGTCTTGTATGATCAGTGTAGTTAAGCTGGTCAAGGGAGTCATTGTGTATGTCTGCTAAAATAAACTGGAAAAGGGAAATGAAATTGGGGGAAAATATACACTTATGAAACACAATAGCAGATGGATTCTGGGATAACAAACCAACAATTGAGGGTAATGATGAAAAACAGGGCATAAGGACTGAATATTAAACAATTCAGCAATGCAATGTTCATGAACATAAAAACCTAGCATAACTTAAAGAAGGATAATGTTTCCATGGCAATTGTGACTTGATTGAAATGGGCACAACTCTCTTGTTTCTAAGAAACAGACAGGCACACTACGTGTCTGCTTTAATAAAATCCCTGCATCCATGAACCTACAAAAAGTTGATGGAACCTACCCAGATAAACAACACCCATGACCATTGTAAAAATTTCAGCATTTTCAATGTAGGCTCTTTAAATAGGATTTACTTTGTTTGCTTGTTGCTTTTTTTATTTCTTTCAGAAAATGTTGCATTGTAATGAATTTCTTTTAACCACAAAATTGGTTAAAGTCCTTATAATCCTACGCTTAGTTTAGTCTCTAAAATCATCACCTGTGTAATTCAACACTTGGTACACTGTAAATAATATAATGATTATTTAACATGAGAAATGTACCAAACCAAAAGTAACAAACAGTACCATAATGTAAAAAGTACTATACCAAAATGTATTATCTTTCATATTCTTTTACAATTTTTATAATCTTAGGCCTAGAGTACAGATACAAAATCATCTTCAAAGACAGTCCTTTCATTCAATATGACTTAATGAATATGTATGACAATATAATAACAAATGCTTTGTTTGGCAGAAAAACACCAATCGTGACAAGGAGGCAATGAATTGCTAATCCATGTTCTTTGAGTCTCATTAACATGAAGCGGTCTGCAGCACAACAAGGCAAGTAATGTTCTCTATTACCAGATATGGGCCGTTTTACCGCAATATATATTTAATTAATATACAACAGGGTATTTGTTTTCCATTTGTAATTCACTTTTATTATGTAACAAAATATTTTAGAGATGTTTTTTATTTATTTTAAATATTTCTTCACAGTCCTAATAGAATGTGGTCTTGTTTGGGCACATTAGAACAATCATTCTGTTTAGTTGCATATTTTGTCTAAGTGACAAGATGCAATAAAGCAGATAAACTGCCACATTCTTGTATGTGTATTTTGTCTGTTAAAAAATAGAAAACAATGTTTTTTCTTTTCAAACATTGTTTTATTAGAACTCTTGTGAAATATATACTCAGTTATTTTTCTTGAATGAATGAAAATGCAAACTGAGAAAGCAACAAAAATGTATGACAAAAAGAAAAAACAAAGAAAATACAGACATGAAAGAATCCTTATGAATCCCTCCTCTCACTCAAATGTTAACTCTGCTTTTCCCCACCTCTCCTCATTTCATGCCCCACAACTTCCCCTGTCCTTTTTCTACCGCTCTACTACTTGGGCAATAGGGCAGTCATGTGAAACCCCAGATTACAAGTAAAATGTTATTTAAACTTTTTAGCTAGAAGGTGACCTATTCCAGTGATGAAAGGTTCAAATTGCAAAGGAGATGCTCCAAGACCATTGACAATTCTTGTAAATTGTTGAAATTCCCCAAATGTGGCCCAAATTTCACTGCAAAAAAATATGTTGTTGTTGGGGCTTGTGTAATCTGTTTAAAGCCTCTGATACTTGAAGGATAATTATTGGGGTGGGCAAGTGGATAGTTGGTCAGGGCTACCATTCACATTGTGCTCTGGCAACTGCTTGTGATAAGCCTGGCACCTGTGAAGCTCAAATGTGGTTGTTGGCTATGGAATGTGTTCCCCTCAACCATATGTGTATCAGTGAAAATGTCTTTGTTGAACAAGCAGTTTGATAAAAATTTAAACTCTCCAGCACCTTCTGTTGGTGTGACAAAATGAACAGTTGAATATGGGGGAAAATTATTTTAACAAAAAATGCATCAGCAATACATTTTAATAATATACACTTGATATAAACTAAATAAGCTTTTGTAAACAGTTCAGGTACATTACCATGACATTGTAATTTCTGATCACAGCCCACTTCTGCTCGAAGAGATTTGAGGTGGTCTATTAATATTTAAAAGGTTGGATTGATTAGTACTCAATATGAGGTGGTCTATGAATATTTAAAAGGTTGGATTGATTAGTACTCAATATGAGGTGGTCTATGAATATTTAAAAGGTTGGATTGATTAGTACTCAATATGAGGTGGTCTATGAATATTTAAAAGGTTGGATTTATTAGTACTCAATATGAGGTGGTCTATGAAT
>JACXGM010032733.1:0-12530 GCA_016801145.1 Umbra pygmaea | reverse complement strand
CCGGAAACGAGGAACGGACAATAAACCAAGTTCAGCTGATCTAAGGGACCGGGCAGGGCAGTAAGGGTGGAGTAAGTCAGCCAGATATTGAGGGGCAAGACCATTTAATGCTTTAAATGTTAGCAGCAATACCTTAAAGTGAATACGTGATGCCACAGGTAGCCAGTGAAGTTCATGAAGTAAAGGTGTAACATGAGCATTTAAAAAATGTCTATAGACTGTCTATGTGTGTAGTGATCATGTTTGTATATGGATGACCTAAAATAATACATCCTAATTCAAACTTGTAACGTTGTAATTTATAAAATAATTTGCACCCTGCAAAACTCCCGATTCAATTAATTTAGAAAATATCTATTCTGTTTTATGATTAATACCCTATGGTTAGATCAAAATAACTGTATTTTAGTTTAAATAGGATCCTGACAGAAACTCCTGTTGTTCAAGTAGACTTTAATGCTAAAAAATATTTATTTGCATGTAGTCAAACAGACTTGGGGTATCCTACTGTATGTCTGATACAAAATGGAACCAAAGGAAGATTTGCCTTAAACACAGAAACTCAGTTTGAGCCTAGGTACCTGAACATCTTGTTTTACGACCCTTTGAAAGACACACACCTACAACCCTGTCTTAGAGAAAACTGAGACAGCTTAGCTTGAGGAAAAAATGCCTGTCCATTTTACAGATCTTAGAATTTAGAAATCTATTACGCAGACACATAGTAAAACATACCCCAACAAACTGGGTTGAGAAAACAATTATATTGGGCTTGTGATAACCTCTAGCATAAAGCGTGCAATTATCTAAACATTAACTAAACACACAAATGTCAGCGATAACGTACACAGTTTATCAATAGTTCCTGATGTTATTTTCAAAATCTGTAAGCTTCTCGTTATAAAATAATCCATCGCTTAACCTAATTGTGAGTTGTGAATTGGTGAAACATAGCTAACCTAACATGGCGTTAATTCTCGTTCGACAAGAGTTTGTTAACTTCTCAAATCTTTCTAGTGAAGTTATACCACAAATGAATTATAATAGGCTTGAGTCGGTTCATTGTCGTATGGCATTCGATTTTACCCGTTCACTGACACAAGTTGGAATAAATAACCAACACCACCACTTCATTCAGTTCATTAATAAGATCGTTACAACAGCATCTGAACGAGACATTTTATTTTTGCAAACAGATAGCCACCGAAAAACAGAAATACACGTATGATTTTAGAATTGACGCAAGATCTTGTTAGACTGAAAACTTGTAGATAAAACCTGTTTTAGAACACAAGGGGGGAGACAGAGAGTCAGTCAGCTCCTATCCTTTGAAAAAAAGTGGGCTTCTCTGTAAACAAAAGAGACAGCATCCTTATCAATAGAATGGCCTTTAATATTTGTGAATAGAGTTTTGAAAGAGGAGTTTCTACCCCCTTGACTCTAGTGAGTTTCAAAGGACTGTTTAAGCAACATAAACCGTGATTTCACAATTTCTACCAGAACTGCATTTACGTCCATTTTCTTGTGCCATAGAGACACACAGATACACTTGATGATGTCGCAATAATCACATATTGATCCAAATTGAACAGCAAATTAATAACCAGATTAACACCATTCTCACAGACGCTTTTACAATATTCTAGACACCTGCTTGCTGAAACATAAAACATGATGTACAGACTAACACATAGAGGCAGCTTAGTTTGCAGAAACCAATGACAACCAACAACCCTGTTTAGTGAAAAAGTCTGTCACACAGCTAAATGTTCTATAATAGAGAGACACACACACACAGACACTCTGAGTTAGAAGGTCTGATAAACCTAAAGAAACCACTTTTATAAACCTAGAGAGTTATCTACCAAACCTTATGGTCAGAGGCTACTGTAGAATTAAAAACCTAAGGCACTTTGGACATTTTTAGAAGTCTAATATTCTGAGAACTGTTAAAACAACATATTTAATGAATTTGGCCTTATGTAGAAGTTTACCAGCTTTGATAAGCTTATCTTTGAAAACATATCATGATTAAATACACATATAGGAACCATCATGTCTTTGCTGACTCTGGAACTATTTGGAAACTGTAGAATGAGGGGTGGGGGTAAAACCCTTAGGACGGCCTTAGGGCCCTGGCTTGGCCCTGACTTGCTTTGACCAATCACATTGCTGAAACACACTCGTCAAAGTTTTGACAACTCAGCTTAGGGAGGGCCTGTACCATAGGACCTCCTTAATGGGTTGGAACTTACATACGAACCAATCCCTAGTTTTAAAACTTCTCGTCAAAGTTTTGACAGCTCAGTTTAGGGGACGGCATCTACCATAGGAACACATATAAGGGTTGGAAAACATCATTCCCAAGGTTTTGACACCAAGGGGCAGGAAAATGGGAGGGAAAAAGGGGGCGGGTCTTAAATGGCTCAGCCAATCAGAACGCTTAGATCCACCTGTCAAATTAGGTGGTCATAATGTTTTGGCTGATAAATGTAGGGTAATACCTTCTCTCTCTTTCCTGCAAAGCATTTTGGGAATCCGCAGCACAAACTTAAGGAGCCCATGCTAACTGTCTTTTAATTCAAGTCTAAAATCATTTTATTAGGCTCATGCACCATTAGCTCCAACAGGGTTTTACTAGAAAGCACATTTAGTAAGACCAGTAAACAAAGTTTTCACATTTTAAATTATGCATTATGCATACACTTTGTGTGTGTATGCATTAACACCAGGGTTCGGATAATGATTTCATCTTTGTGGGGGTCTCTCAAAAAAGTAGCTTAAAGGAGTGTTCCACAGTAAATCAGTTTCATAGTATACCATTTACAAACGTTACCATAGATGATTTATGTCATATACACGTCTGTTGTTGTTCAATATATCAGAGAAAAGCCGATAGTATATTTCAGTTCCTTTCGCATCCACTGGGGTGCTTCTGTATCTGTTTAAACTTGAGTTACCACAACCCCCAGAATTCGAAGCGAATTTAGTGCCCGTCCCCGTTTGAACACACGTAACAGAACATGGGCAATTCAACAGTAGAGCTTGACGCTAGAAAGTTATACATATTTGTTTTTGAAATTGTAGTCTAATTTCTATTCATCATGCCCATTTGGTGTTCTGTACCTGGTTGCAAAAATTACAAGCGAGCCCAAAAAGGAGTAATCTTTCACACTTTACAATAGTCTTTAAAAAGTTAGGGTCTGCAGTCGCCATTTTAGGTCGGAACATTACGAAAGGGATCTACGTGCTGAATTAACCGGCATTACAGCCCGAAAGCGGCTGAAAAGCGATGTGATCCCATCCATTTTTCTTTATCTAGAAAGAGTAGCCTATATATAGTAAGATACAGTAATTTACACAGTCAGCTAGCTACTAAATACAGCTGGCACACTACACATACAGTACAATAACATTACCACACAAATACGATGTGTTCTCCATTATCAAGGTACAGAAAATAGGTTTAATAAACATACTCATGTTAATTATCCTCTTGAACATCTCTTTCCATGCGTGCTGGAAAACTTCAGTGATTCAGTGACGCATATGCGGTCGTCAGTCATTTTTGTTTAAGCCTTACAATTAAAGCTATTCCACAATCCCACTCATTGTAGCAAGTGCTTTTTCCCACAGAAGCAATTAGGCAATTAGAATTTAACCGCGTTTCAACTGGATTAGCTATCTGCAGAAAATGCTGCCTTGTTGAAGCTGGATATCAAACTCCAGTTGTTGTAAATGTTCTTCGGTGTACTTGGGCACAAACATGTTGGTTGGATGTCACTCAGAATGTAAAAGCAAGTTGTAAAATTCCTCATCTGCAAATCCTAATTTAGTAGCAATTGTGTTACCAGCGAGTGTGGTTACGAACTGTTTCACAGACTCTAGAGGACCTGCCGGGTGGGTGGGGCTTGGAACAAGGAAGTCAGCGTTGTAGTTCTCTACACACTGAAAAAATCATACCACCTCGTCTGTTTAGCATTAAAACGGCTGATCTAAACGTCACAGAAAGACAAGCTATAGCTTAAAAAATCAAGGACAACCGAGGCTTTAAGAGAGTAGGTTTGAAAGCCAGATCGGTCTAACAGGGATGCTTATATCCGCGACCGAATACACCCCTGTATTCATTTTTCCTATCTCCAAGGTCCATTGGATTTCCACCGTGACGTCAGCGTGTGAAAATTCCCCACGAAATTTCAAATCTTGCTCTTACACTAGCCAGGCATGTGTGAAACATATCTCACTGTTCTACAAATGTCTGGGGGGAGCTACTAGCACCTCCAGATAGCTGTAGGGTGAAGTATCCCTTTAAGTAGGTGCGTCATGTGTCGATAAATAAATAGCCTAACATTGGACTTCATTAATTTGAGTTTAACGTTTATTAATACAGGAGTAGAGAATCAACAATAATAACAAACCACTTTATATCACCTGTTGCTACACTGATTGTATGATTTTGTTGTCCTCATGGCAAAGAATGGTCTCTTCTAAGTGGTTTGGTATCCTTTGGTATTTAAATAACATTTGACTTGAGCAACCGATGTATAACATGATCAAAAACAAACCCATCGCGATATGCGCCTAGTAGTAGCATAGACCTATTGCATTCTTTCGGAAAACATGTTTCTTTTAGGCTGTTTATTAACATACATTTCGTGATATAAATTAAAGGAAAAAATTAATTTTTTGTGATCTAAATAATGGTGCTGATGATTTTTAGAGACCCCCACAGGTGTATGATTTTACTGCTTTCATGTGAGCTCCCAAGTAATTTGAACCCTGATTAGCACTTAATATCATGTAGTTGTATGGGTGCTGGAAGTTGGGCAACAGCCAACAGGTTGACGTCCCGCCGGCCCTTGACCAGTCGCTATGCTCGTAAGGTAAGAATTTTTGGTATCGTGACACCCAGGGGTGTCGCACCCGTGGGGGATGTGGGTGTTTTAACACCCACACTTTTCCCGGTGAGAGGGTTTAACACCAACACTTTTTCAGCAGTTTTTCCGCAGCTTGGCACAAACGCCTTACTACAGTCCCTCCTCCGTTTTTCTGCCCGCTCTGTGTCTGCGCCGTCTGCGCTCGCTGCCTCCTCCCCCTCCCTCTCAAAAAATACACCGGCTTTGAGTGTGACCAGCTGATGATTGGCTGTTCTGCCTTAAGTCCCGCCTCTCTTCGTGTGTTAGATTTATCGGTCAGCTCATGCTGAGAAGGCAATAACTTATGTTTGTGGTGAATTACATCTCCCTTTTTGAGGTAGCCTACTTTGAATGAGTGTTTATGTTTTGTAGATTTTTAAATAAGCTTGATATGTGTTTGGGAAGATGTTCTGTATGGCATTAGATTTATGTCAAAACTCACGAGCGTGAAAAACATACCTCCACGAGCAAATTATATAATTTCACTGGCGCAGAAATTACTCTTCGCGCACCAATTCGACATTCGAGTGTAAACAGGCAGGTGCGAACGTGAAACAAAACATAGAAAGAGGGAAAGAATGGCACCTGCACGCGTATAAAATTAAGCAGCACGCACACAGAGCATATAAGTCTTTCTGGCTAAGCCTGTCTGCTAAATGACTAAACTGTAAATATAAATAATTTAACCAATGATTATTTTATTACTAATCCTAGATGTTTTCCAAAAAGATTATTAGAAAATGAATTTACAAATATTTAAATATTGTGGCGTATGTCAGGTGTTACAACAGCAAAGTTGTACATCTTTTTAAAGTTGAAACTGCCTACTGTTGGATGAGTGATCTAAAAGTAGCTGACGAAAAGTAGTAGGACATACAATTAGAAAACATATTAGCACATTTTGTCAATCATCTGAAAATTATTTATCTCAGATTTATCTTCACTAAATGTCCCTTTAGTGTATTACCTATATTAACACATGTATTCATGGTGAATTTAATTTATTGAATCAATATATAATATGCTAGTGCGTTTTCTTTTATGTATTTCAATTTAGGAAAAAATGGCTGGTAGGAATTTCGGCATATACCAGCCACAGTGGCTGGTGGGCAAAAAAGTTAATTTCCCACCCTGACATCCAGGGCACGAAGCTCCCGTTCCACCAGATCCCGGGGCGCAGATGGCTCAGTGGGTAGGGAGTCAGACTTGTAGTCAGAAGGTTGCCAGTTCGATTCCCGACTGAGCCAAATGTCGTTGTGTCCTTGGGCAAGACACTTTACCCTAATTGTTCCCAGGTCGTTGCTGTAAATAAAAAAATGTTCTTAGTCAACTTACCTGGTTAAATAAAGGTTAAATTAAAAAAAAAAATAATTAAAAAAAAAAATCCCAAAGATGCTCTATTGGGTTGAGATCTGGTGACTGTGGGGGCCATTTTAGTACAGGGAACTCATTGTCATGTTCAAGAAACCAATTAGAAATTATTCAAGATTTGTGACATGGTGCATTATCCTGCTGGAAGTAGCCGTCAGAGGATGGGTACATGGTGGCCATAAAGGGATGGACATGGTCAGAAACAATGCTCAGGTAGGCAGTGGCATTTAAATGATGCCCAATTGGCACTAAGGGGCTTAAAGTGTGCCAAGAAAACATCCCCCAAACCATTACACCACCACCACCAGCCTGCACAGTGGTAAAAAGGCATGATGGATCCATGTTCTCATTCTCTTTAGACCAAATTCTGACTCTACCATCTGAATGTCTCAACAGAAATCGAGACTCATCAGACCAGGCAACATTTTTCCAGTCTTCAACTGTCCAATTTTGGTGAGCTCTTGCAAATTGTAGCCTCTTTTTCCTATTTGTAGTGGAGATGAGTAGTACCCGGTGGGGTCTCCTGCTGTTGTAGCCCATTCGCCTCAAGGTTGTGCATGTTGTGGCTTCACAAATGCTTTGCTGCATACCTCGGTTGTAACGAGTGGTTATTTCAGTCAAAGTTGCCCTTTTGTCAGCTTGAAGCAGTCGGCCCATTCTCCTCTGACCTCTAGCATCAACAAGGCATTTTCGCCCACAGGACTGCCGCATACTGGATATTTTTCCCTTTTCACACCATTCTTTGTAAACCCTAGAAATGCTTGTGTGTGAAAATCCCAGTAACTGAGCAGATTGTGAAATACTCAGACCGGCCCGTCTGGCACCAACAACCATGCCACGCTCAAATCACCTTTCTTTCCCATTCTGACATTCAGTTTGGAGTTCAGGATATTGTCTTGACCAGGAACACACCCATAAATGCATTGAAGCAACTGCCATGTGATTGGTTGAGTAGGTAATTGCATTAATGAGAAATTTACCAGGTGTTCCTAATAATCCTTTAGGTGAGTGTACATTTCTAAGTAGTTGCTACACATTTAATAATAATAATAATAATAAATTTAATATGTAACGCACTTTATATTCTAGCGAATCCCAAAGTGCTACATGATAAAACTGCTAAGTGCTAAAAATAAAAGAAACAAATAGAGAGCATGAGAATAAAAACAAAAGCATTTAAACGATCAGCAATTTCTTGCCAGCCTTTTTATATCTTGTATGTTATACCTTTTTTACCCTTCTGTCATTGTATTCATAATTTTTATAGTTAATAAACAAACCACATCCATCCCCTGCACTTTCGAATAGCTTGCTACGCCCCTGGTGACACCCCTACTATTTATTATATATTTATATTGCGATATAAATTCAATTTATAACAACAGTGAAGCTATTGAATTTATATCCCAATAAAAATATATAATAAATAGGCAGAGCAATATTTTCAAAAAATAGCAGTTGTAGTAAGTGGATAGCATGGCCCTAGATGTGTGTAGTGATTTTGGAAGCAATAGACTCAACAACAGTGAAGCTATGGAATTTATATTCCAGTAAAAATATATAATAAATAGGCAGAGCAAATCTTTCAAAAAATAGCAGTTGTAGTAAGTTGATAGCATCGCCCTAGATGTGTGTAGTGATTTTGGAAGCAATAGACTCAACAACAGTGAAGCTATAGAATTTATATTCCAGTAAAAATATATAATAAATAGGCAGAGCATTCTTTAAAAAAATAGCTGTTGTAGTAAGCTGATAGCATGGCCCTAGATGTGTGTCGTGATTTTGGAAGCAATAGACTCAACAACAGTGAAGCTATTGAATTTATATTCCAGTAAAAATATATAATAAATAGGCAGAGCATTCTTTAAAAAAAATAGCTGTTGTAGTAAGCTGATAGCATGGCCCTAGATGTGTGTCGTGATTTTGGAAGCAATAGACTCAACAACAGTGAAGCTATTGAATTTATATCGCAATAAAAACATATAATAAATAGGCAGGGCATTCTATTAAAAAATTTAGCAGTTGTAGTAAGTTGATTGCGAGGCCCTAGATGTGTGCGGTAATTATGGAAGAAATACACTAAACAATATTAAAGCTATTGAAATGTATGTTTGTATCAACTTTCGATTTTGCACTTTGTAGACGGTGCCTAGACGTTCATCCGATGTACGACATCCACAACGTCCTCTAGCTTGCCTGACAAGTTGGGTGCAATCTTCACTAGGAGACGGATGATCTCCTCTCTGGCATTTTCCTCATGTGACTGATTCTCTCCTATTCCGTTTATTCTGAGGTTCCATCTGCGTTTATAGCGCTCCACTTCCACAACTTTGGTTTTCAACTCCTCGTTGTCTTTGTAGTAACACTTTTCCAACAGTCTTCGCTGTATTTTCTTTTGTCTCTACAGCATTAAATTCAATTGCCTTTGTTGCATTGGTAATCAAAGGGGTATTCTGCTTAATTTGAGTATTTATATCCTCAAGGGATTTGGCTTGCTTGTCAATTCTGTTTGTGAGCATGTTGATGGCTTCAAGGATTACCCTGTTGGAAACATCATTCATTCCCGATTAGTTACCTTCTTCCTCCTGCTTATATTTTTTTAACGAAGTCCCTTGACTGGTGTAAGGTGTGATGAGTCCCTACGTTTCTTATTCGGTCCCACTGAAGGTGAACTGAGGACGTAGTCGTGGTCAAGGTTCCCACTTGTAGCCTTAACGCCATTGCCAGTGGTGCTAGGTACTTTAGAATTTGTAAAGATACTTGCTGAGAGTTTTTATTCTTGACATTTTTTCTCAAAAATGTCTAATGTAGTGTTTAAAAATAATTTTTTGATTGAGCAGGATATATTTAGAAGAAAGTTTGGATTATCTGTAAAAATAGAGACTTCCAATAACTAGCTTGTCAAATCGTGTGTGTCTAAGCCGCCATCTTTCCAGGAAGCTCAATCCGTGTTCAGTGTTGGCAGGCTTGCCAGGTCAACCAGAAAATACTAGCCCAATGACTGCTCAAAAACAGCCCAAAATGCTGTTTTAATAATTTTGGGATATGTATATAATATAGATAATAATAACGCTACTGAGTTAATAATTTCAATACTTTTTTCCACAATTTACATTTAAATGTAAACTTTTTTGCCCTATATTATTAATTTCAACATTTTTATTTGTTCATTCCACAACATGGTTAACTATAACTTGCTTTCAAATTTTCTCCACGTACAGGAACGAGTTCGAGGATCAGCAAGAATAAGAGTACAGATGTATCACAACTTGACAATAACTGAACTTTTGACAATAACTCAACTTGCTGTTCATCTATATCCACAGCACGTTTCTCATTGTGTTTACTGCAACACTTTACTTTTTTTAATCACAAATACAAAATATAGCTGCGAGCAGCGATTGCGGGCCCAACACTGGTGCCTTTAAGCTGGTGGCACCGCAACCCCGGTGCCTTTAATTACCTTTTAAGAGCCACGTTCACTCATTCAAATGAAGATAATTTTTCCATGTGTGTGAAATTCGTTGTTCCTCACCTTACTTGATGTCAGGTTTGGGATTACCTGTTTTGAAAAAAAAATGTTTATTCCTCATCCATTCCATTGTAAGCATTTCAATTTAACTTTCAAACCATTCGAGAATCGTGCGCTGTTTTCCACAAATCCAAAACGTGCCATAAAGCAGTGGTTCTCCAACTTTTTTGATTTGGTTTGTTTTCCTCAAACACATTTTTATAGGCTATATTTATAGGCTATATTTAGGTTATGCCAGATTTTTTAAAGGTTTAAATAGGCTATATAAAAACAGAAACAAAACGTGCAATGAAAAACAGGAATAGTTTAACTTTGTAATGTCATTGCATCATATAACAGTAAGAGAAAATAATAGACCAGAACTTAAATGTTTAATTTAAATAAACACAAATACTTAAATATTTAAGTGATGCTTTGGATGAACAATATATAACATATACTTTAATTTTTTATATAAGCGAAAATTATAACAGCTTTTGACAGTGTCTCACAAGCTCAGCTTCTTGTTGGTCATCTTACCATAATACAGCTTACTCAAACTGTGGGGCGGGCCACTGCTCCTTTTTGTTATAATTGCTTTGCTCATTGTAAAAATAAAATAGGCTACAATACGTTACTATCAGTAATCCCATATTCATAATGTAACCAAGCTGTCTACTTACAACAGCATTCGGGAACCTCTAGGCTCGCCAGCATAGACTGTAAAAAATACTCGCGAGCCATATGGTCATTCTGTGGCTCGATTGCAGAATAAAATAAGCCAATCCCAATTTTTTAAACATTTCCATCATAATCAAAGGTATTATGCGATGTAGGCTGGCAAGGCAGGCATGTCTCCTCAAAACAACTGGATGGACAATAATCGATAATACAAAAAGAAAACAATGCAAATTTTTTAAAATGTGACATTACAAAGTGTAAAAAGTACTCGTTTTTATAAAGTAACACTGTCTACTGCTCATCCATGATAATCCTCTACAGTAGAGGACCATTTAATTGAGATGACGAGCGACTCCACAGGAACGCCCCAGACATGAACGCGGGTGTAGCTACTGTAGAATACGGCAGGAGGAACGCCCCGGAAAGAGCCGAAATCATGGCCAACAGTCATCTTTCTTGACAGCCGAAACTGGCATATACTAAAGAATTTTTGTCTCTAAAGTTTAAAACAATTGAAATTCTAGCGGAAAATGGATATTGCAGTTGTCTTTCTGTCTTCAGTGAAAGCATAGGCTACAACCGATAGTTTGTTAGTTCCTACTGTTCGAATTCCGATGGTCTCTATAATAATTAAATGTACACGCCTATAATGAAGTGACAGTAGTTTAAATTATCATCTTGTCTTACATTTATTTTTTACGGTCAAAACGAAGTCTGCTGTGAATACAGCAAATCTTTCATCTTAATAATAATAATAATAATGGGCGGGTGAATACCATGCTACAGTTAATAACATATTTTTCGGATAATAAAACACTTCAGTATTCGTAACTGCATTTACGTTGTAAGTCTAAGGATTTGACCATATTTGACTATATATTCTGTATAATTATTACTGTCTGCCCGTAAAAGTGTGTTATACAGGCTACTCTGCAACTTGAGGTAGATGGTAGTTTCCAAAATATCAACGTTTTTATAAAGGGTAATGTATAAAAAGTCGATAGCCTTTCTAGATCTCTCTGCTGTAGGCTATATTTTAAATTCGGATCTGATAAGAGAGAAACTCTGTGAGGAGAATGTGCCATTCAATATAGGATATAATATATAGAATACAATTTATTTCGTATCGCAATTTAGGAATAGCTGGTCTATAACAACAGTACAGTACAAAAACTGTACTGCTATAGACTATACCGCGCCTCGGATAGTGTGCAGGGGAGGTGCGCCGTTTGTAAAAACGTGCAAATGCATGCGGTATATATTCGCTAAATAACGGTACTTTTAAACAAAATCTTTTTTCATGTAAAGTGATAATATAATATAGCTTTTATTTTCTCTGTTTCAAAGTTCATAATATGGAATCCCAGGACCGCCAAAATGTAGTAAAAGGAAATTAGGATAATTAAATGTTCATCATTTCCTTTGCCTACTATAAGCCAGTGAAGTAAATGTAAAAAATACATTGTTTTACTTTTTCAATCATCAAATAACAAAGTAAATTAAAAAAATACTTAATTTTACTTTTCCATTTATCATTTAACAGTTGAATAGTTAATCTATTTCCTATTTTACATTTCCCATTTTCCCATTTAACAATTTACCCATTTTACCATTTACCCATTTTACCAATTTCCCAATTTCCCGTTTTCCTCGCCTCATATTTTAATTAGAAGAGAGTGTCTAAACTGCATGCGCAGTATCTGATACACCATTGGCTAATGATTGTGCACAACAAGCACTTGATTACTACTGTCTGTTGGGACTAATGCTACCGTAGTTAGCCACTAGATGTCAGTAAGATTAATTATAGTTAAAATGGGGTCTTAACAGTGAAATTGCAACATACATACGCGTTTTAGCAGAGGAAATATTTTTTTGCATGCTACAAATATGCCAAAGTGGGGTGTAATATGTACACCAAAATCATATCTAAGCGTTCACCTAAACTTTACCCTAACCTTAACCATACTGGAGTGTTACCTAACCATAGCCATTATCTGTAAGGTTAGGTAACCTTAACTGTTCCCAGCAGAAACCTATGGCGCCTATAG
>JACXGM010032732.1:0-12531 GCA_016801145.1 Umbra pygmaea | reverse complement strand
GTATGGAATGTTCTCGCATAAATCCGCTAAACGAAATGTACCGGAGCAACGTAATTCAAGTACAAATATAGCCTAATAACAAAACGTGCAGTTCAAACGTAAAAACACCCTACATAGGTTGGCATAGAACGTAATTTAGGTTTTCAAAATAGTTTCCTGAGAACGTAATTTGGGAGAAATTCTGAGATTTACGGTTGGACTCATTAGATCACGCAATGCTTTACCAATATTCTATTGTCTAATTTTGGTGGGCCCTTGCAAATTGTAGCCTCCGTTTCTTGATCTTAGCTGACAGGAGCACCTAGTGTGGCCTTTTGCTGCTGTAGCCCCGCTGCTTCAATGTTCAATGGCCGTCATTTATGAAACGCACGTACCTAAAACAGGCGTACGACGGGCGTACGGCGATTCCTACGCAAAGCAAGGGATTTATCAATTTGAACGTGATCGTAGGGTGCGATAAAATCTCACATCTGGTCTGACTTCGTGTACGCAAATTCTATAGTGTGACTAGCGCTGTTCATGGTATAACCACCCGGTTCAGTGAATGGTTGAACCAGCGATCATTGATGAATGTGTCTGCATCGCAACTACCCCATATTGCAAATTACATTTCAGAATTACGAATTAATTATATACAGCTATTAAGTGGTTTATTTTTTCCCTTTCAATCAACAATTTCAAACAACAATTTCAATCAAATAATTGATATATATATATATATATATATATATATATATATATATATATATATACATACAATTTAAACAAGTGCTTTGGCAATCCTGTAGTCGAAGCGATGGCAGATCTGGAGGACCTTAATGTGCGCTCTCTACATTGGGATCTTTCAGCGGGAGATTAGGGACAGGTCTGGTATCGCAGCCAACAATAGTCGAAGTATGCCAGCAGTTTTGGCGGCTATGAAGTCCCTTTCTGGTATATTCAAAATATGATTAAAAGACAATTTTATGAGATTGCTGGGTTTCCGATTGAGGCGAATCGGGCAATTGATTGTACTGCGTCTGTAGCCACCATCCATGAATGATTACGCATTTATCAATCACAAAAAAGCTGTAATTCAATCAACGGTCAGATCATATGTGATGCCAGGATGTTTGTTCTGAATATGGTAGCCGGTGGCCAGGTGCGACACACGACTCTATTTTTTAAACTGCAGCATTGGAACTAGGCTACAGGCGCACTGCAAATCCCCAAACAAACAGGAGCGCAGGTTCAACAGTGCGCACACACGCACACAAACCACAGTGGAGTGATCCGTTTGCTCAAGGGCAGGTGGCTCTGTCTTGGGTAAGCGGGGTGGGGTGGGGGGATTACTATACTCACCAGAGCAGGCCTGCAACATAATTATGGCATGCAGGGTTCTCCACGATATTGCGCTGGAGAATGGTGCCATTCAATGGAGATCAGTGGCCACAACAGCCACCATTGGGCTCTACGAAGGAGAAAGGATCTTATTCTGAGCTTGTAATATAGTAAGTGCTATCTTGTGTAAGAAAGCTAGGGTGAAGTCAGCTAAAATGCGCCACTTTTTGGTAAAGGGCTTAAAATAAGCTTTGCATGAGATCTAATGTAATTTTTCTGCTCTGCCTGCCTAGAAAACTCAGACCAATCAAAACTCTTGTTACAAGTCCACAAGTGTTGAAGCAACAATGCGAGATCAGTGATTTGCTGTAAAGATATTAAAATATAGGACGCTACAACATTATTTGGCAACATATATTTTATCTGATATCCCAATTTAGCTGACTTCACCCTACTTAAAAAATACAACGTGGAAGGTTTAGTGAAACTAATTACTTCATTTGAAATGCACTTCAGGTTCTCGTTAATAGTTTTCAATGACTTTAGCAGTAACCTCAGTCAACACCGCATTTTCCATTAACAATCGATGCATGATTTTAAACTTCCAATTAATACCAAGCGGTTGGCCTGCACCTGAGACCTGAGCGTCTCTTTTTATCTCAGAGAAATTTATTGTCTTTGCCAGATTTCGCTTATCCATGTTGTAAATTCTAAGGGCGAGGCCTCTAATCCATGCATAAATGTGGGTGTGATATTTAAATTACGATGGATTTCAACAGTCTGATTTATCAACACCCGTCCATTCGTACGCTGGAATTGGAGTGATACGAATGTTTTGTGAATCACACGTGAGTCTCGTCATAGGATGATTTCTGCGCTCAGATCTACACTGGTTTCTACGCACGTTTGATGAATGAGGGCCAGTGTGTTGTGTGTTACTGTTGCATTCCTATCAGCTCAAACTGTAACGCCCAGCCCAGTGGGGGCTAACGTAAATGACTGAGCATGGACTAATTTCTACTGCCTTAGTTTACCTGTTTATGTTTAGTTGCATTTTGTCTATTTTGTTCCTTTTCCTTCAGTGTTACATGGTGGTTTTGTTTGTACTTTTTTTTTTAAACCTGTCCCCTGTCAAGGTCGACCACACCTCTTCCTGTCCAGGGCTGCTGGGAAATGTAGTAGGGACTGGGAAAAGACTCAAGTAGAAGGTTCTGATTACTAAGGACAAACAGTTGTGTCTAGTTAGTTGATCTGAATTCCTTATATAAGCAGCCCTGCCCAGGAGGAGACATGGAAAGGAGTGCATGTGAAGGGCGGTCTGTGAACGATAGTGAAGAGGAATCGACTCACTCTGGAAATGCGCCGTGGAGTGGAGGGTCCAGCTGTCGGATGACTTGTGGGGTTCCACTGCCGCCGAGATCGAGCAGGAAAGGGCGGAGATCATTGCCCTGGATTTGACGCGTGGGAGAGGGGTGCGAGGCAAGGGCTGGATGGCTGCCGGGGCGGTGGCTGGTTGCGACGCCCGTTCGGTGAGTGAGGTCGGCATGGACGGGAGTTCGGAAGGGAGTGTGGCGGTTGCTGGTGCTGGGGTAGGGATTAAGGACTCACGGTATGTTCGGTGGAAGAAAAAGAGGGCACAGAAGAAAGAAGGTGGTGAGAGTAGTTCGGGAGAGGGTGTAGGGCCGGCACGTAGTGGTGGGGAGCAGGTGTATAAGGTGGTGGTGGTGTTTGCAGCCCCAACTGGTAAAATGTTCCACCCGGTGTTGCTTACGGCGGTAATTAGGGATCAGGTTGGTAGGGTTGAGGATGCTAGGTGTTTGAGTGGTGGAAGGGTGCTTATTGTGGTGGGTAGTGTGGCTCAGTGGGATAAGTTGCTAAAGATGGAGGTGTTGAATTGGGGTAGGGTGAAGTGTATGATGCCTGGGAGTGCGGTGAAGGTGAGAGGGGTGATCACGGGTGTGCCAGAAGATATTTTTGCCCAGAGAACTGCCGCTCATAGATTATTTTCAAATTTTGGGATCATTTTCTGTAAACCCTAGAGATGGTTGTGTGGGAAAATCCCTGTGATACCAGGCAGGATGGATCCAGGCTTTCATGTTGTTTATGCCAAATTCTGACCCTACCATCTGAATGTCGCAGCAGAAATCGAGACTTATCAGACCAGGCAACGTGTTTCCAATCTTCCATTGTACAATATTTGTGGGCCCATGAAAATTGTAGCCTCATTTACCTGTTGTTAGCTGACAAAAGTGGCACCTGATGTGGTCTTCTGCTGCTGTAGCCCACCTGCTTCAAGATTTGACATGTGTGTTCAGAGATGCTCTTCTGCACACCATTGTTGAAACAAGTGGTTAAATTAGTTACTGTTGTCTTTCTATCAGGTCGTGCCAATCTGGCCATTCACCTCTGAACTTTGCCATCACAAAGCATTTCTGCCCAGAGAACTGCTGCTCACCGGATATTTTCTCTTCTTTGGACCATTCTCTAAGTCCTAGAGATGGTTGTGCAGGAAAATCCCACTAGATCAGCACTTTTTGAAATACTCAAACCAGCCCGTTTGGAACCGACAAACATGCCATGGTCAAAGTCACTTAAATCACCTTTCACATCCTGATGCTTGGTTTGAACTTCAGCAGATCGTCTTGACCATGTCCACATGCTTAAATGCATAGACTTGCTGCCAGATGATTGGCCGATTAGATATGTGAATTAACAAGCAGTTGAACAGGTGTAACTTCTATAGTGGCCAGTAAGTGTATAGCTGAAGTGCAACATTGCTATAAGATATTAAGGAGTAGAAAAACCTTACTGCCATACTGGACTATATGGGTCAATATCACTGTAGGGTGCCTTTTGGTGTCCTGAACATAAATAACTAAATTTGCCCTGACAACTTAACATACAAATTACTCTGAAAGGGTGTGTTATATTATACTAAGTATTTTATTCATAACAGAAGCATTACTTGGCTCTTTTAGATACATTTTCAAGATTTTCTTTAGTTTTGTATAAGAGGATGTATTTTATTTTGCTATGTCCCTTGCACTGCTCATTAAAATATGAATGAATGTAAAATAGTCAAATCATTAAAAAATATATTTTAGTTTTCCTATTAATGTTTTGTTAAATAAGATATTACTCAAATTGAGTGTATTGATCATTTTGTAATAAAACTATTTTTTTATTTAATAAAAAACAAGAGTTTGTCCATGTCCCTTGAATGGTTGTCCACCCTGTCGTATTGCAGAATCTCCATTTTTAAGAAAAGGCCATCTCCATTAATGACATCAGGACAACAGATTTTTATCTCTTCAGTGGTGGGAATTTCAACTGCTGAGGTGAGTAGCTGCTGACTTTCCAACTGACACATTTCCTTCATATAAGTTTGTTTACTTGTTTTGCCTAAGCTTAACATGTCCACACTGTTGGCATAAAATATACTGGAAGTGAATAAAATACAATATTTTCAAAATATGTATGTTTAAATATACCAAAATCTCTTCAACAACTAGACTAACTATTTAGCTAGTCACAGTTTGTTGTAAGCCAATTTGCTATTTGAAACTCAATGTCCACCCTGTCGTTGTTCCAAAATGTCCACCCTGTCGGCCACTTAGACTCGATAGGGTGGACACACGCGACAGGGTGGACATAGCATTCATTTGTAGTTAACATTGCAAGTTATAGGAAAGTACTTCTGCTGCCACTACTTCTACTACTATTAATAATAATACTAATAATAAAAAAATTAATACTTCTACTAATAATTCTACTACTACTGTTACTACTACTATTAGTACTGCTACTACTACAACCCGAATTCCGGAAAAGTTGGGATGTTTGAATAAAATGAAAACTGATTTTCAATTCACATGAGCCAATATTTTATTCACAATAGAACATATAACAGAACAAATGTTTAAACTGAGAAATTTTAAAACTTTATGCACAAAATGAGCTCATTTTAAATTTGATTCCTGCTACAGGTCTCAAAAAAGTTAAAAAGGAGGGGACATTTTTACCAACAGCTTAAAGTTGTCTGGGCATCGAGGTTATAAGTGTCTGGAGTTTTGGTGTTGGAATTTGATCCCATTCTTGCCTTAATATAGGTTTCCAGCAGCCGGAGAGTTCATCTTTGACTTATTTTTTGTTTAATGATGCGCCAAATGCTCTCCATGGCTGAAAGATCTGGACTGCAGGCAGGCCAATTCAGCACCCAGACTCTTCTACAACAAAGCCATTCTATTGTAATAGGTGCAGTATGTGGTTTTGCATTGTCTTGCTGAAATACACAAGGCCTTCCCTGCAATAGATATCGTCTGAAGGGGAGCATATGTTTCTCTAAAACATCTATACCTTTCAGCATTCATAGTGCTTTCCAAAACATGCAAGCTGCCCATACCGTATGCACTTATGTACCCCCATACCATCAGAGAGGCTGGCATTTAAACTGAACTCTGATAACACGATGGAAGGTTTCCCTCCTCTTTAGCCCGGAGGACACAGTGTCCGTGTTTTCCAACAAGAATGTCAAATTTGAACTTGTCGGACCAAAAAACACCTTTCCACTTAGAAATTGGCCATTTTAAATTAGCCTTGGCCCATAGGACACAACGGCGCTTCTGGACCATGTTCACATATGGCTTCCTTTTGGAATGATAGAGCTTTAGTTCGCATCTGCAGATGGCACGCCAAATTGTGTTTACCGACAGTGGTTTTCTGGAAGTTTTTCCTGGGCCTATTTAGTAATGTCATTGACACAATCATGCCGATGAGTGATGCAGTTTCATCTGAGGGCCCAAAGACCATGGGCTTCCAATAAACGTCTTCGACCTTGTCCCTTACGAACAGTGATTTCTCCAGTTTCACTGAATCTTTTGATGATGTTATACAATGTAGATGATGAGATTTGCAAAGCCTTTGCAATTTGATGTTGAGGTACATTGTTTTTCAAGTATTTAACAATCTTTCTACACATTTACAGATTGGAGAGCCCCAGACCATCTTTAATTCTGAGAGACTCTGCTTCTCTAAGACATCCCTTTTATAGCTAATCATGTTACAGATCTGATATCAATTAACTTAATTTGTTGCTAGATGTTCTCCCAGCTGATTCCTTTCCAAATTTCTTGCTTTTTGAGCCATTTGTTTCCCCCGTGTAATTTTTTTTTTTTTAAATTCGCTTATTTAGTGGATAAAACTGTAAGATTTCTCACTTTAAACATTCACTTTATTCAAATAAAAAACTTCCAAACCTTTGCAGAATTCGGGTTGTACTAATACTTCTACTTAAATAATTTTTACTACTTTTCCAATTATTAAAACATTCCCACTTGTCCAATTATTTTGGCTACTTCAACACATTTAAGCTATCAATCCAGTTTAGCTTTAGCAATTTAACTATTCAGCATTCACACGCATTTTCAGCAGGAAATGCTTTTTAGTTCATGTTAAATCCAATAGCACCACACTGGAATACATTCAGCCAAGGGTCAACTGAAAAGTCAAATCGTGTTCTGAAAACAAATGTATTTTCTTTTCTCTAAATGTCAGTTTGGGGCAAGTTGTTACACATGTTGTAAATGTTACAAATTTACAGAATTGATTTACTTCAATATTTCTTGGCCACAAATAAAAAAGTTGATACCTTTAATGTAATTGCTATTTCATTTGTTTCATTTGTTTAATATTATTACTTTATTTATGTTTATATTTTGCTTAAATGACGGGCAGGTTTTTGAACTCCCTGCCTGTTTCCTCTCAACCAGAGAGTCCATAATTTTTTTTTTGGGTTATATCAATGTGATTGAAATGTAATTATATATATTCTTTGAAGTTGAATAAATGTTTCATTGTCATATTTTGTCATGCTTTTTGTGTTCTGCTTTGTGTCCACCCCGTCGTGTGCTTGTCCACCCCGTCGTGTGCTTGTCCACCCTGTCATCTTGGGATTTTAAAATTATAATTCAATCATACCTATATAATCTAATAGCTGGTTGTGGGGGCAATAACTTGCAAACAAAAACTTCATCCAAATATCAACATTAAAAAATTAATGTGTGTATTGTATACGTTTCTTAAAAAAACATATGGTTTGCGTAAAATCTTTTATGTATTAATAATTTGAAAGCAAACAAATAACCCTGTTTAGGAAAGAGACACCATACCTTTCAGAAAGTATAATTTGCACCTTAATATTGCAATGAAAACGTAATTAACAGTAATATGTATGTCCATGACAGGGTGGACATATCTTATGGTTTATGCTCCGAAAAATGATTATCTAAAAAAATGTGTGGGAGCTCAGATAATATATTTATTATAGTACTTGAGTGTCTACTATTTATGACATAACATAAAGCGAATGGTAAATTAAAATCAAAATTTGAGAGTATTGTGAGGGTAAAAGGCACCCTACAGTGATATTGACCCATATAGTATGTGAGCAGTGTCCTCCTGATATGCAAAATTAATCTAATCTCCATAACTGATAACCAAAGGAAATAATTGAAACCACAATATGAATTAATTGGTCATATCCAATTCTATGACATTGTCTCTTGGTCATGATTTTTTGTATGTTTTTATTTTACCAGGAAATAATCCCATCGAGATTCAGAATCTCTTTTTCAGGGGAGTCCTGGCCAAGACAGCAGTATACAATTTTGTATTGACTGAAATGCTGCAACCAGGTTACAAACCGTTGCCACCTTGACAGAGTTGCCACTTAGACCAGTGCGTGGAGCACTCACATTCTCAATTATCAGAGCTTCTGTCTGACCATTGCACCTGCTGACCCCCCCCCCCCACATGTTCACTACCTTTCCCTATCTGATCGATTACCGTGGCACTCTGCCAAATAAGCACCTGTGTATATACTGACTTGAACAGTATTTATTTTAAATATATTATTTCTCAACTGTTATTTGCACTGCTTCAATTTGCACAGTAAATTTTCATTCTAATGTCAAATTATTACATTGTATTTGCCTGCTATGTACACTAATTCGATCTATCTCTAAATCTTAATCTAAGATTTCTTTGAACTAATTGTACATGTACTTACATCTGCCTCATTCAATTTCGATTGTATTTCAACTGTATTTTTTATCTTTCGTCTTTATTATACCCTTTGTGTAATACTTGTGTATTTGTATTTATGTGTAACTCTGTCTGTACTTGCACCTTTTTGCCTTATCTTGGCCAGGTCGCCGTTTTAAATGAGAAATTGTTCTCACCATGCCCACCTGGTTAAATAAAGGTTAAATAAAAATAAAAAACATGAGGGTATTTGCCATAATTTATTGTATAAGCACTTTAAGTAGAAATGGTGATGTAAAAAAGGCTTTATAAAATACATTTGATTAACTGACACAAACTTCTATAAGGTTTGAACATACAGTGGAAGGATATTTGTCTACCTACCACCTTGCTGAGACCACGGTGTGAGAGATCTGATACTGCAGCTCCATCGATCCACAGCAGGCGATCTCCCTGGCACACCCCTGCCCGCTCAGCTGAACCACCTCGCACCACACTCACTAAGAACTGTCCCTTTTGCCCTGGAGAGGAGTCACATGACATGAAACAAAATCATCACCTATACCAGAAGCAACAGATCAACTGTGGTTCTGTTTAATATCTGAATTCATCCTTTGCATTAAATCCCAGTCTCACATACCTTCTAAAGGCAGGAAGTTGACCCCAAACCCTGAGTGGGTGTCTCTGGTGATGTGAAAGAGTCTTGGTGGGCTGTAGCCAACACCCCTGTGTGCTCTAGCTATGGCCTGGAGGTCATGACCTTCTAAAACTGCCTGGTCATATACTTCTCCATCCAAAACCAGCAAACATAGCTGGTTCCCACTTAGCTTTATACGCATAGCCAACTACCTCAGACATAGAAAGAGACAGAAAGTAGTTTTTTGTGTAAATAATTTCTATACAAGATGTTTTTTTAAATACAAGTCTTCTGACAAAACAGAATGTTTCGGTAAAATGAGACAATAAAAAACTAATTATATATGAATATTCACACATTACGTTACATCTACAGTATCTGAAAAGTTGCTCTTAGTCACCAGCAATCTGACCTCTAGATGTGTGAAGTCCACCACAAAACTCTCGTTGACCTCCAGGAGACGATCCCCATCTTTAAGACCACTACAGTCAGCCACCCCTGACGCCGTCACCTGTCTGATCACATGACCATGGCAGCCTCTCTCCACACGCAGGCGGAAGCCAAAAGACTCACCCTCTTCACGTTTGAGGATGCAGAGACGGGGTGTAAGCACCGAGACAGGGTCTACATGAAAACAGTTGGATAAGAAGAAGTGGTCACAATTAATGGTCTTGGTTCAAAAAGGCTAGGCTAAATATTTGACTAATTAATAAAAGACTAGTGTGTACTGTAGGCTAATTAAGAAAGGGGTATCTTACCTGCATCATCTGTGATTACCATTGCAGGGTTGTCTATCCCCTCTTTAGGATTGAAGTTGAATATACTTAAAAAATAAAATATTAAGTAATTATTTCAACTTTCAAAATGTAGCATTAAACGTACAATATGTCGTTTTTGGCCACCAGCTGCTCTCAATCAAAACAATAGCAAAAGATGGACTTGGATGTCAAGTCCAAGTCAAAGTTGTTTATTTGTCACGTGCATCGGATAACATCACATCATCCTATGCAGAGAAATTCTTTTGACAAGGCTCGACACATCTACACAGAGGGCTTAAAAAGGTTATATACAATATAAAGAATTTTTAAAATGATAATAATAATAATAACAAAATACACTATGTACTGAGCAGTGGTCACGAGAGTGTATGACAGCAGAAGTAATAAATATTATAAAATATGGCATGGAAAATTACTTTTAAAGGTGCATTGAATTCTGCTACATCAGATGTAGAGTGGATAAAGTGACCAGAGAATATCAGGGCTCAAGAAATGATTTGTGATTTGTGATCAATGTTCCATGTTGAGCAGCCGAATGGCCTGCTGAAAGAAACTGTTTTTTAATCTGGTAGTCCGTGCCTTGATGCTCCGGTAACGTCTCCCAGATGGCAGCAGTGAGAAAAGGTCACGGCCTGGATGGCTGTGGTCTCTTAGAATGGTCTGTGTTTTCCTCAGGCATCGCTTGTGGTAGATGCCTTGCACGGAGACGAGACAGCAACCTATGATGCGCTCCGCTGACTTCACCACCCTCTGAAGGGCCTTACGATCAGCAGCGGAGCAGCTGCCGTACCATGCTGTAATGCAACCTGAGAGGATGCTTTCAATGGTGCACCTGTAGAAGTTTATTAAAATCCTGGCAGACATGCCAAACTTCTTGAGTCTCCTCAGGAAGTATAGGTTGACGTCGGGAAGTAACGTGGGATCATGGGTTTTGTTATGGTTGTCAATGACAACCTTCCAATAGCGTCTCCGGCAGAAACAAAATGATCACTGACAAAGAAATGTATTGTTAAAAATATAATAACTTTATTCACGTTATGTTTGGCAGGTCCCTGGAACTTAGAGCAACTAGCGCACTTAAAGGTTATACAACGCCATTGACGGGCGACAAAATGAAACATCCCGTGTCTTCGAATTATAAAAAATGTCTATGGGTTTGAAAGTTGGTGGAAACATTTAGGATAATGTAAGTACACAAGTAAGAAATATATATAATATAGTTATAGTGATGTGTGCTTTTAATGCAAAGTATGTATTTTGTTATTGTTTTGATTGAAATTACGTATTGTACCTTTAAAGCTTCTGCAAATCCCACGAAACTACCCATTACTGGGATTTTCAGCAGTACATTATGTGGCTGCACCACATAAGTGCAATCTTCTATGTGCACTTTTATTGTCCTGTAAGATACTAACTTGTAATTCTTACATTTGCTTTAGGTTAAATGAACTCTGAGAGTGCTCATAGTCAGTAAAACATATATAGTATGTGTTGAAACAGACAGAAATTAAAGGTGACTGTCTATACTCTAGCCGCATATTCATATTTGAATCATATTTTCATAAAAAATAGAAATAGATATGTTGACATTACTGTACCAATACATACGGAGGGCGCTGTAAAGTTCTCACATCTTAATTGAAGAGGAATTAGACTTACTCTTTTAACTCTATGGCCTCCACAAAACCTGAAACTAAAAGAGATCAAACCAGTCACTTATTTTTTAAATGTATTGGAGTAGGGGGTTCCAATGTCTTAAAGTGGATTAGCGGGTCTAGATGTTGTAAAGTGAAGTGGGGGTCGGGGGGCTGCTCACACTGCTACAACATTCTCTTACACATCTGAAGCTGGTGCTGAATGAAAGTAAACAAAAGTCCCAAAACCTAAATTCAGATGACCTAATCATTAGATGATTCTGTTATTGAACGTGTTCCCTCCTACAAATACCTTCCCACAAATTTTTTTTACGTCTTTTCAAGCTTGAAAAGACGTCTATGCACAACGTTGAAAATATGTTGATTTCAGGGGCTGATATGCCAGTTAAAAATATCTCTTTTCTGGACGTTGAATAGACGGCTTTCCAGGCAATTGTTGCAACAACCTCAACATCTTGTCTTTTTACTTCTGCCCCTGAAATTAACATTTTTACATGACATATTCTCAACATTGAATCAAAATCTAAATATACTCTTTGAACCAGTGGCGGGCCGTGCATTTTACACCTAGGCCTTCACTATCTTCCCAAAATTAAAACGTATTATAATAACCTCACAATGACATTCTAGGGCTATAGGTTATTGTCATTCGGCATATAATGCACCCCATATTCATAGTAAAGATAAGTTTATTCCACTCGATAAAGGTTATTTATTACGAGGCTCAACACCTATGAGACTTACAATACACTAATTGACCCGACACGACTGAAACCATAAGAATTTAACACTACGGATTATCAAACGCACATCGAGGTTTACCACGCACACTCAAATGCACAGCCCACCACCCCTGAATCTGAAACACAGACCTTATATATACGATCTGCACATGCTTCCCACCAGTAGTGATCTAAAACAAGCAGTAATAATTAACAAGTATTAACAGGTCTGGCGCCAGGATGAAGTGTGTCTGTTTATCTCCCCCTGCATGAATACAAATACAGTACATGCACTTATAAGCCCCGTTAAGAACCTTTGAGGCTAGGGATGGGCCGATACCACTTTTTATGGAACGAGTACAAGTACAGAGTATTTC
>JACXGM010032731.1:0-12603 GCA_016801145.1 Umbra pygmaea | reverse complement strand
TTAAGCTAGTCTGAGTAGCACTTACTAGTTCTTCTTCCTTAAGCTAGTCTGAGTAGCACTTACTAGTTCTTCTTCATTAAGCTAGTCTGAGTAGCACTTACTAGTTCTTCTTCATTAAGCTAGTCTGAGTAGCACTTACTAGTTCTTCTTCCTGAAGCTAGTCTGAGTAACACTTACTAGTTCTTCTTCCTGAAGCTAGTCTGAGTAACACTTACTAGTTCTTCTTCCTTAAGCTAGTCTGAGTAGCACTTACTAGTTCTTCTTTGTTAAATTAGTCTGAGTAGCACTAACTAGTTATTCTTCATTAAGCTAGTCTGAGTAGCACTTACTAGTTCTTCTTCCTTAAGCTAGTCTGAGTAGCACTTACTAGTTCTTATTCCTTAAGCTAGTCTGAGTAGCACTTACTAGTTATTCTTCCTTAAATTAGTCTGAGTAGCACTTACTAGTTCTTCTTTGTTAAGTTAGTCTGACTAGCACTTACTAGTTATTCTTCCTTAAGCTAGTCTGAGTAGCACTTACTAATTCTTATTCCTTAAGCTAGTCTGAGTAGCACTTACTAGTTATTCTTAATTAAGCTAGTCTGAGTAGCACTTACTAATTCTTCTTCATTAAGCTAGTCTGACTAGCACTTACTAGTTCTTCTTCATTAAGCTAGTCTGAGTAGCACTTACTAGTTCTTGCCAGTTCTTTGTCACTACCAAAGAATCTAAGCAGCTGGTTTAAAGCTAGCAACTTATTCAATCTAGACAAAGAAATAAAAAACCTATTCAACCTATCCTTCCATTATTATTCTGCTAACAAATAACATATCATTGTAGAAAATATATATATGATTTATTCAGTCTATGATTCTTTAAATAGAGCTTTCCTTTACCGGAAAGTACAAGTTTCTAACAATACTAACAATATAGGAAACTGTAATTCATTTTCATTTTTATTAAAGGGAGAAATAGACCTCCACTGAGACAAATAATTAATTCCAAATGGCAACCTATTACCTGTAGTAGTGCACTATTACAATGAGAATGAAACATTGAGAACACCTCAAAACTAGGCATAATAAATAAAATAAAATGTCATGATAAATCACGGTAAGTAACCAGAGTGACGCCAGTGGTGTTGGAACTTTTTCACAATAAGAGCAGAAACCAGTCTATGGGCCCTATCTTGCACCTGGCGCAACGCAGCGCAAAGTCTGAACGCAGGTGTCTTTGCTAGTTTAAGACCGACGCAGTTGTCAATTTCCCATCAGGCACCCCGAGTAGTTTAAGTAGCAAATGCACCTGCGCCCATATTTGCGCCCATGGGAGTGCTGGTCTAACAGGGAGGTGTGTTCAGGATAATTCCTGGCTTAGTGCTATCTTGAGGCATTGGAAAGTGATTGCCCCATTGACCAACAAAAACCAGGTCTAAAGTCAATGCCGTAGCACGTCATAGTTATTTTAACAGCAAATTAGTCAAATTCACCTATGTCATAGGCACAGTGCGTGCACACTATGATTTGTTGCAAACACACAGGGAAGCAGAGCAGCACATGAACATGCAAAAGATTACACATAAATATATTAAGGTTGCAAATCCACCGTCATAATAGCAATGCGCAAAAGGTACAAACGTGCCTGGCTATTAAAGGGAATGGGAGATAAATCTCTGATTTGTTTTTTTGCTTGTTACGCCCAAAACACACCTATGAATTAATGAAGACACTTAGTACAACCCTTTTAGACCATGCGCCCAGCGCATGGAACCTTTTATCCGGTGTCAAACTAGCAAAAGTGGATTTGGACACCCAAAGCGCACTTGCGGCATGCACTTCACGCCATGCGCTTAGATCGTCAAAATAGGGCCCCATATGTATATAAACATAATAATGTGTGCCTCATGGGGTTCTATGTTTTCATAATAAGAGCATAAACCAGTCTATATGTATATAAACGTAATAATGTGTCCCTCATGGGGTTCTATCTTTTTATAATAAGAGCAGAAACCAGTCTATATGTATATAAACGTAATAATGTGTGCCTCATGGGGTTCCATCTTTTCATAATAAGAGCAGAAACCAGTCTATATGTATATAAACGTAATAATGTGTGCCTCATGGGGTTCTATCTTTTCATAATAAGAGCAGAAACCAGTCTATATGTATATAAACGTAATAATGTGTGCCTCATGGGGTTCCATCTTTTCATAATAAGAGCAGAAACCAGTCTATATGTATATAAACGTAATAATGTGTTCCTCATGGGGTTCTATCTTTTCATAATAAGAGCAGAAACCAGTCTATATGTATATAAACGTAATAATGTGTGCCTCATGTGGTTCTATCTTTTCATAATAAGAGCCCCCCTCTGGAAAGGTGGGAAGGACAATCTCCCATGTCAATTACACACCAATGATATGCAGATTATGCAAATCACAGGAATAAACCATTATTTTCATTTAGCTTTTTAATATTTAATCTCTACACTGTACCAGGGAAAGAATGAAACAAAAGAAACGAAAGAAAGAAAAGAAAGAAACTAAAGAAAGAAACTAAAGATACTAAAGATAGAAAAAAAGACGTTTTAAAGTACAGAACTGACAACCCACCAAAGACAGACAAAAGTATTCAAGGAAATCAAACATTATGTATAAACAGTGGATAACATAAATAGAGCACTCAGAAAAATAAATAGAAATAAATCTCTCAGCTCCTCACAAGTTATAGACCTCTGTCTCCCTGATAAAATATTCAATACTGAAAACACACAGGAATAATTTAATTCAGAGGTAACATAGATATACAAATATTTACTGTTTGTTTATCTATGATCAACAGCTCTGAATGAAATCACCAAGGTTACAGACAGAGTTACCCAGTAAACAGGCCTGTAGATGCATTAATTTTAGTTTGCAGAGTACTTTCACAACCTTTTTTTTACTGTTTAAAGAACTTATCAGGGTCACTGGCTCAACTTCAATGGAAGATAGTGAATATTTACGGAAAATCCAGAGTTCAAACCAAACCAATACAGTTGTACCATACTGATTTACAATCATTTAGGCAGTTTTCACATCGAATGAGCATTCTAGCGTTCTTACGTTACGTAGTGCAGGTTTTCTGGTGAATCAAGTTCCTATAATATTGCATCAGGTGTAGTAATAGACAAACGTACCGCTGAGGACTCAGACATGCACATATTTACTGAATACACTTCGACCCAACAACAAGTTAACAATTCGTCCTATAGTATTTTAAACTGCTACACACTGTAGAATGCATCGGTTCTGAACGGACTATCCAGGATTTAAAAGTAGAAAGAGTGCAAATCTCAAATGGCTTGAACCAACAAACCAGTGTTGTTAAAATCTCTAGTCAGGCTTATAATCATGCATACAGTATCTTCAGTCTAAACTTAATAGTTCACTAGTTAAATTAATCATTAAGTGGTTGGTACAAATGATTCATCCAGTGTTTTCTAGGTTTAACATACAGTCTCACGAGTAAGGAAACATATCTGGATAGAAGACACTTCACCCAACCCATTTTGCTTTTCATTTCTCCCTCTTCATTTCTTTTTGACTTTGTTTTTTTCGTACTCTTTTCATCTCTCCCGCCTCTGTCCGTCTCTCTCTGTGGTAAAGATGGGTGGGCAGTGGTTCCTGATTGTTACACCACACACGTTTGATTTATAGCGAGCAGTAGAGTAAGAGGCAGGCTGGGATCAACAGTAGTGCAATAAGTCGCAACCAGTGTTCTTAGTTGTTTGTTCTGATAATCAATAGGGCTGTCTGTCAGGTAAACATGTACACCATACAGTGCCCTGAATAAGTATTGGGACAGTGAAGTCAACATTTTCTATTTTTGCTGTACACTAAGGGCATTTGAAAATATTAAAAGATGAATATGAGGCAAGAACACTGACTGTCATCATTTATATCTGTCTGTTTCAAAATGTACAGTTGAAGTCAGAAGATTACATACCCCTTAGCCAAAGACTTTGAAACTCAGTTGTTCACAATTCTTGAAATTAAATACTAGTAAAAATTCCCTGTCTTAGGTCAGTTAGGATCACCACTTTATTATAAGAATGTGAAATGATTTAGGTCAGAAAGTAAATCATGATAATTTATTTTTTATTCCTTTCATCACATTCCCAGTGGGTCAGAAGTTTACATATACTCAATTAGTATTTGGTAGCATTGCCTTTGAATAGATTCACTTGGGTCAAACCTTTCGGGTAGCCATTCCCACAATATTTTTGGTGAATGTTGGCCCATTCCTCCTCTGAGTGGTATGGGTCTACAGGTGTAGATATTTTGAGATGTTGCTTCAATACTGTATATCCACACAATTTTCATTCAACATGATGCCATCTATTTCTTTAGGGGGACCAGTCCCTCCTGCAGCAAAGCACTCCCACAACATTATGCTGCCACCCCCATGCTTAAAATTTGGGATGGTGTTCTTTAGCTTGCAAGCCCCCTTTCCCTTTTTCCTCCAAACATAACGATAGTCATCATGGACAAGCAGTTCTATTTATATTTCATCAGACCAGAGGACTTTTTTCCAAAAAGTAGGATGTTTGTCCCCAATGTGTAGCAGCAAATTATTGTCTGGCATTTATATGGCGGTTTTCGACCAGTGGATTCTTCCTTGCTAAGCGGGCTTTCATGTTATGTCAATATAGGACTTGTTTTACTGTGGACATGCATACTTTTGTACCCGTTTCCTCCAGCATCTTCACAAGGTCCTTTGCTGTTGATCTGGGATTGATGTACAAACAACGTTCATCTCTAAGAGACAGAATGAGTCTCCTTCCTGAGCGGTATGATGGCTGCATGGTCCCATGGTGTTTATACTTGATACCTGCAGGCATTTGGAAATTGCTGTCAAGGAAGAACCAGGCTTGTGGAGTTCTACAATTTGTATTATGAGGTCTTGGCTGATTTCATTTGATTTTCCAATGATTTTTGTAAAGCAAAGAGGCACTGAGTTTGAAGGTAGGCCTTGAAATCGATGCACATTTACACTTCCAATTGACTGAAATGATGCCAATTACCCTATCAGAAGCTTCTAAAGCCATGACATAATTTTCTGGAATTTTCCAAGCTATTTAATGACACAGTCAATGTACGTAAACTTCTGACCCACTGGAATTGTGATATTGTGAATTATACATGGAATAATCTAAACAATTGTTGGAAAAATGACTTGTGCCATGAACAAAATAAATGTCCTAATCGACTTGCCAAACCTATAATTTGTTAACATGACATCTGTGGAGTGGTTGAGAAATTAGTTTTAATGACTTTAACCACAATGTATGTAAACGTCCGACTTCAACTGTTCATGTTTTACTAACTAACATGTTTTACTAACTAACATGTTTTACTAACTAACATGTTTTACTAACTAACATGTTTTACTAACTAACATGTTTTACTAACTAAGAATAACAGCATTTTCTGAGTTCCATCCCCCCATTTTATGCGAGCATAAGCAGGCTATTGAGACATTTAGCTCACAAGTGTTTCTAATTGAGCAAATGTTTGCTGTTGCATTGACTGTTTACAAAAACAAGCTGTGAATGTCTAGTCTTAGTTCCATCATTTGCTTTTGCCTTTGGACTCATTATGCATAATCCAACACCAAGAAAAGGAAGCTGTGTATGAATGAAAAGCATGCAATTTGGATGCTAATAGAAGAGAGGAATTCAATTAGAACAGTATTACAAAATTTGGGCATAGCCAAATCGACAGATTCCTGAAAACAAAATAAAGCACTGGTTTCTTCAGCAATCATTAACAACCACGTCAGCCAAGAAAAACAACAGCTGATGGTAGAAGAGTGACCAGAGCTGTGAAAAACAATCCTAAAATCAATGTATCACAATCTACTATTCACAGAGGACTTCGGCAGCAGAATCTTGCAGAAAAGTGCAAGATGCAAACCTACAGTTGTGATCAAAGGTTTTGAGAATGTCACAAGTATTGGTCTCCACAAAGCTTCCTGCTTCAATGTTCTTAGATCTTTCTGTCAGTAGTTATTATGGTATACTGAAGTATAATTACAAGCATTCCATAAGTGCCAAAGGCTTTTATTGACAATTACGTTAAGTTTATGCAGAGTCAATATTTGCAGTTGTGACCCTTCTTTTTCAAGACCTCTGCAATCTGTCCAATAACATCTGGGCCACATCCTGACTGGTGGCAGTCCATTCTTGCATGATCAATGCTTGGAGGTTAACCAAATAAATGTGGGTTTTTGTTTGTCCACCCGCCTCTTGAGGATCGACAACAATATCTCATTGGGATTAAGATTTGGGGAGTGTCGTGGCTATGGACGCAAAATGTCTATGTTTTGTTCATTGAGCCACTTAGTTATCACTTTTGCCTTATGGCAAGGTGCTCCATCATAATGGAAAAGGCATTGATCATCACCAAACTGTTCTTGGATGGTTGGGAGAAGTTGCTCTCAGAGGATGTGTTGGTAACATTCTTTATTGATAGCCGTGTTTTTAGGCAAAGTTGTGAGTGAGCCCACTCCCTTGGCTGAGAAGCAACCCCACACATGAATGGTCTCAGGATGCTTTACTGTTGGCATGACACAGGACTGATGGTAGTGCTCATCTTGTCTTTTAGGTGTTTTCCAGATGGCCCAAACAATCTAAAAGGGGATTCATCAGCAAAAATTACTTCACCCCAGTCCTCAGCAGTCCAATCCCTGTACCTTTTGCAGAATATCAGTCTGTCCCTGATGTTTTTGCTGGAGAGAAGTGGCTTCTTTGCTGCCCTTCTTAACACCAGGCCTTCCTCCAAATGTCTTCACCACACTATACATGCAGATGCACTCACAACTGCCTGCTGCCATTCCTGAGCAAGTGGCACTGGTGGAGCCCCGATCCCGCAGCTGAATCAACTTTTGGAGACGGTCCTGGTGCTTGCTGGACTTTTTCTCACCCTGATGCCTTTTTTACAATTATTGAACCTCTCTCCTTGAAGTTCTTGGATCCGATAAATGGTTGATTTAGGTGCAATCTTACTAGCAGCAATATCCTTGCCTGTGAAGCCCTTTTTGTGCAAAGCAATGATGACGGCACGTGTTTCCTTGCAGGTAACCACGGCTTACAGAGAAAGAACAATGATTTCAAGCACCACCCTTCCTTTTTAACCTTCCAGTCTGTTATTCTAACTCAATCAGCATGACAGAGTGATCTCCAGCCTTGTCCTCATCAACACTCTCACCTGTGTTAACAAGACAATCACTGACATGATGGCAGCTGGTCCTTTTGTGGCAGGACTGAAATGCAGAAGAATTTTTGGGGGGATTATGGTACATTTTAAGGGCAAAGTAGGACTTTGAAGTTCATTGCAATTCATCTGATCACTCTTCTTGACATTCTGGAGTATATGCAAAGTGCCATCATCAACACTGAGGCAGCAGACTTTGATCATTTGTATTTTTTATCATTATCAAAACAACGAATGTTTGATTAGAACTAAAAGAAGAAAGGGCAGATTAGAATTTGTGCAGATACTTGCGAGTACAGTTCTGCAAGAGAGTTTTAAGTACAAATAAACCTTTATCAACGTGACGGGAGGGCGAAGGTGTGAAGACGAAATAGACATGCAGATGATCCGTAGCATACAACTTCATCTGTGAAGCAAGGTGGGGGTAGCGTCATGGCATGGGCAGGCATGGCTGCCTGTTGAACAGGCTCACTCATGTTTATTGATGATATGACAAATGTTGGGAGCAGCTGAATGAACTCAGAAATGTACAGAAGCATCAAGAAAATCCAACCAGACTCATTGGGCAATGTTTTACAATGCAACAAAACAACAACCCAGAACACACTGCCAATGCAACCAAGGAGTTCATCAGGGAAGAAAAGTGGAACATTTTATATTGGCCAAGTCAATTCTCTGATTAAAATCAGATTGAACTTGCATTTCACTTGCTGAAGAGGAGACTGAAGTCAGAAGAAAAACAAGCAGCACGGTTTGGCAAAGCATCACAATTGATACCAATAGTTTGTTGATGTCAATGGATCACTGACTCACTGCTGTTATTGCATTCAAGGGATTTGAGACTACATACTAGGTTTTAAACATCTTACATATGCCTTTAATTTGAACTGTCCCAAAACCTATGCTCACATTATAATGGAGGATGGAACTCTGTAAGTGCTGTTAATCTTAGGTAGTGAATATGTGTAAAAGGAAACTCATCTTTTCAATAATCTATTTTCATGTGCCTTAAAAATGCTCTACATGTATAGGTGTCTTGCTGTCTTGCCAAAATTAGGGAATAGAGTGTGAATTAGGTGCTATAAAGTGTTCAACATGAGGAATATGGATTTAAGGCCATTTCAGTTCCCATGACCATGAACATTTAAGAACATTTCAGTTCCCATGACCATGAACATTTAAGAACATTTCAGTTCCCATGACCATGAACATTTAAGAACATTTCAGTTCCCATGACCATGAACATTTAAGAACATTTCAGTTCCCATGACCATGAACATTTAAGGCCATTTCAGTTCCCATGACCATGAACATTTAAGGCCATTTCAGTTCCCATGACCATGAACATTTAAGGCCATTTCAGTTCCTATGTCCATGAGGGATCTTATCCTGAAATACATGTTTTGTTAAAACGTTTTGATAAGGTGGGATCAATCCCCACAGACCAACCTACTGTATGGTGACAATAACAGTAATATCGATAATTGACAATGATAATCATATAAAGATCACTTTTGTTTGAACACAGGCAGTGTTCTGGACCTTTTTCTTAGTTCTGCAGTTCTGTTGTACTCGACAGTCTCTCTCTGCTGTACTGTACTCAAGTTGAACAGGACCTGTCTTCACAAAAACTGCATTTAGGCATCCAGCCTAATTCCGATTTCTATTCCACTAAAGCTGACCAACCCTCAAAAGATTTGATTGGTCAGATTTGATCTGATGTTTCTTTATCAGGGCTGATCTGATTGGTGAGACCAACTTGTGAACCAAAATCAAGATTGGGCTGCCTGTGAGAATTTTAACTTCCGCTTAATTAATTTATTCAATTAGCAGCTATGCATCTCATTGAAAGCATTCTTTAAATTTCAGGTATGCAAGTATCGGCCTTCAGTTGTTGTGGCAGACAGTTTGTCAGTGACAATTGATACCTTTCCTTTTTTTGGCCATGAAATATTGTAATTAAAATGTAAAGAAAATCCTTTCAATAAGTGCACAAGTCTCTCGTATTAAAGTTCTGCCAAATCTGCCTCCCAACGCTTCCTGACAAAAAAGGGCTGGCAAGAACCCCACACAGCCCCCTCAGTCTGTCAGGATTAGATTCAATCAGTCTCTTTTTCAACAACAGTTTGTGTCTGCGTTTGTTTCAGATGAACTCAATCGGGCCAGTTAGATGAACACCAGCCAGAATAGAGTCAGAAACAGAACTAGAAGTCCAGACAGCAGAGAGAAGGAGACGTGGCGCGGCTGGAGAGGCAGTGCGGCTGGGTTGAGCTGGCACACTTTGGCCCACTGCTCCTCCTCTTCCTTGGGGGGTATGTCGATTGAGACCCTCCCTTCCTCCTGAGAATCATCGGAAGTGTAATCATCCTCTTCCTCCTCTTGAAGACCGTGGTATCTGAGCAGCGGCGGCCCCCCCGGGGCCACGGACGCCCTCTGCTGTTGTCTCAGTAGTCTTACCTGGTATTCAAACAGAGGACGCTTCCTTCGCTGTGCCCGGCAACCGGAGACCAAGAGAGACAGAGAACAATGAACAGACATGTGGGAGGGGGGCAACAGACGCAGGGTTGGGTGGCGGGGCAGAGGGGAGGAGTGTAGCGGGATGGCCAACAGACAAGGTGTAAGAACGAGGGAGGATGTAGAAGGAGGGTAAGAGGTGTCGAGGTATGTTATCTTGTAAACCAATCAGCTGTTGTTATACTAGAATCGTCAAGAAGGAGGGATGTGGTACGATAAAGTCTGCTGGAGTGTTTTTCAAAGAAACAACAGACCTCTCTTTAAGTCTGCTCAAATGTTTGACAGTCGGGTTTTGTCTATCACCATGGAGATAAAACCTAATTTGGGCTCTTCGGAGGCCTATACTATGATTCGTAGTCTACGAAGCAAGATTTGGGGTCAGTGAGCTAACTTCAGGTTGAACTCAGGGTTTTAGTGTCACAATGGTGGTTCACTATTTCTCTAAAATGATCGTTTGAAATATGCGGCTCTGGTAGACTTGTCTGTGATTGGTCATATGGTGCACACACCGCCCCTTTTATGCTAGACTGGAAAAACCTGGGTTGATTTAACAAATTGATAACCACAGTTGTGACACTGCTTATCCGGATTGTGTTTGTTAGGCTTAGTAAAGCCAGCTAACGAAAAGAAACCCTGGGCATGTTGAACTTGCTTCGTAGGATAGGCCTCAGGTCTGGGCAGTGGATGTTAGGATCCAGCATGGTGTGGCCAGGCCCGACCAGCCACCAGGCGCCAGAAGTTGTTCTGGATTGTTTTCATGTGGTGCTGCTACAAAATTATTTTCTGGCAGGTGAAATGCTAGCTAGTGCAAACCTTTTGGCAGTGCAAAGTCTTCTTTACGAAGGAACGCCGTGGTGGGAGTCAACACGGGAACTGGATTAAAGGAACAGTCCAGACCCCTAAAAAGCTCAAAATCATTGTGCCAGTCTAGTTTCCGACACAACATGCACTAAAAACACCTCGGTGCATTCAGTAATTCCCCACTCGGCCACTGTAAGCGACCAGACTTACAGTCACCGCAACTGTTTCGAAACAAGATATAGATTCTGGATAGGTGTTTTGTTGACTTCCTGATCTTTATTTGTCACGTTTTACTCTCCAATTGACTCGATTCAAAGATTGATTAGATTCAAAACTAACAGTATTTTACGTCGGGGGAGTTGAGAATTACCACACTTGCTGAGGTGTTTTTAGTGACTGTCGTGTCGGAAACATGACCGGCACAATGATTTTTAGCTGTTTAGGGGTCTGGAGTGTTCCTTTAATGCAGGCTGGCCGCACCAGAAAGCTCCTTCAAATGTCTGATGAAGAAGGGCGCAGAAGCATTTCAAATGCATTATGGGTCATCAGGAAGTGGGATGGTTTTTAGTCTGGTTATAAAGTTAGGAGGGGATTTATGTGGATTATCAAGTCAGGTGAGACTGCTTGGCCAATCACCAAAATAGCGTACTATGCTATTATGAATAATGAGGTTTTTCTTTCCAGTGATCTTTTAGAAATGTTATTAATTACAATCTCCATACAAAGGAATTGTGCTATAGGGCTATCTTTAAAAAAGTCCTGTATCCTCAATACGGATTTACATATATTTTGTGTGCGTTTAGAAGTATTAGTATTTTAGAAGATTCTTGGGGTAGTGTAGACAGAAAACAGAGCTCTGTCCGCAACAGGCATAACACCCAAGATGCTTCATGTCTGGGAGTAAAACTGTCTTTTTAGCACCATGGTGGGGTGGGTGGGCGGGGAGAGACCCAACAACTGAGCACCTTCCTGCCTCCCTGGAGAGGGGGGAGGAGGTGGAAGAAGAGGGAGAGGGAAAGGAGAAGCTGGGGGGGGTGGATATGACTGGGAAGGAAATGAGAGGAGGAAGGAGAGACAGTACATGAAGCGGAGAGAGATAGAAGGAGGAGACACAGAGAGAATAAAACATAAGACCACCAGTAAGGGATAATTAAAAGTCAGGGAGGAGGAGTTACAGGTCAGGGGGAGTGGTTACAGGTCAGGGGGGAGGGGTTACCATCAGGGAGGAGGAGTTACAGGTCAGTGAGGATTAGTCAGAGGTCAGGGAGGAAATGTTCTGAGTTAGGGAGGAGGAATTACATATCATGGAGGAGGAGTTACACGTCAGGGAGGAGGAGTAACATAACAGGGAGGAGGGGTTACATTACAGGGAGGAGGGGTTACATGACAGGGAGGAGGAATAACATGACAGGGAGGAGGGTTTACATGACAGGGAGGAGGGTTTACAGTTCAAGGAGGAGCAGATAATGAAATGAGGAGGAGGACAGAGGTCAGGTTCGTTGCAGTTTGCCGAGTGTTGTTTTTGTGGATGTTTGCGTTTTCTGTTTGCTTCGTAGTCTGGGGTCACCACACTGGTCACAGCTTCAACAGCATCATCACCATGCAGAGTCTCAATTGGCTCAAACCCAGCCATGCATTCTGATTGGCAGACCAAAGCAGGAAGACAAAGCTGGCGGCAGCTGATCATGAGGCGCAGTCAGAGGCGAGAGGTCGGAGTTTGCAAATGTTAGGGGGTGTGGCTTAGAATGCGCCACCAACAGAACAGTGCCAGGGGCGGGGGAGGGGGTGGGGGTGAAGGAACTGCTCCTCTTGCTTCAAGTCAAACAGCCTCCAGATATTTGCCACACACACCAGATATTTTCCACGCACATCAAGCTGGCTCTTTATCGTAAGCTGCCTAAGACATCTCACTGCTGCCCCTGGACGCCACGAAGGACGGAATAAGGATACCTTTACCTCTGACACGCCAACGACTACTCTGTCTGCAGGTGGTAGGGAGGCCGTCCTCACCTGCACACACACGCACCATCCGCGCGCACACACACACACACACAC
>JACXGM010032729.1:0-12560 GCA_016801145.1 Umbra pygmaea | reverse complement strand
AGCAAGGCAACTGAAAAGAACTTACTGTAGCAATGAAATCACCATATAGACTAATTTAAATGAACTTTGTAAAATATATATTATTGAAAAATATATTAAATAAAAAAATATATTAAAGAAGTACAAAAATACATTTCTGATTCTGATTATCTTTGGGCCTGCAGAGAAGGCCTTGCAGGCCCTGACGGCCCACCACTGAGTAGTCCTCTGTAAAAGGTTTGGTTATCATAAACGTTGTAGTAGTCCTCTGTAAAAGGTTTGGTTATCATGTACGTTGTAGTGGTCCTCTGTAAAACGTTTGGTTATCATGTACGTTGTAGTAGTCCTCTGTAAAACGTTTGGTTATCATGTACATTGTAGTAGTCCTCTGTAAAACGTTTGGTTATCATGTACGTTGTAGTAGTCCTCTGTAAAAGGTTTGGTTATTATGTACGTTGTAGTAGTCCTCTGTAAAACGTTTGGTTATAATGTATATTGTAGTAGTCCTCTGTAAAACGTTTGGTTATCATGTACGTTGTAGTAGTCCTCTCTAAAACGTTTGGTTATCACGTACGTTGTAGTAGTCCTCTGTAAAACGTTTGGTTATTATGTACGTTGTAGTAGTCCTCTTCAGTGTGTGTGCAGGTGTGTGTTGGCTGCTCTTCATAGGCGTCTGTGGCACCTAAATGGGCATTACTCTCATTGATATTCAAATACTAATTTATCTTTGGATATCTGATTAACCACGCACATCCCTAGTGTTGGACTATAGTAGTGTACTACAAATAGAGCCTGTAATTTCTGCATTTTGGAGAACGCAGACAGAATCCAGACATTAACACGGATTTCCACAAAATGAAAAAATACGCCAATATTTCACTATAATTCATATATAGTCATATAATATTATTATTAGTTTCCACCGCATACCTCCTAAACTAAAACGCAGCTTATAGGGAAGTAAACTTGTATTAAGTATTAGTCTCCCGAATGAGGCCAGCACTTGCCTCTATCATATCGTACAAATGTTGTTTTGCGCTTGGTAGCTAAACAATCACTAATCCCAATGCATACAAGTCAGTGTACTATACATTTAAAGCGACTTCGGAGCTAATATTACCTCATCGATTAATTTAGTTTTTATATTGATTCTTCCATTATGCTGTAAGCAAACTCAGTGTCTTGCCTGTTAATTAAATTTTTATGAAGCGAGTATTAAGTTAACACAAAAAATACCTATGCACATTTTGTGTAACAGCCTTTTTTCCACATGTCGTAAACAACTGTTTTGCTCATATGGAAAGTAATAAAAAGTAGCCTATGAGGCAATGCATATGCAAACTATGTTACAGTAGTTTTCTCTATTTAGGTACCGGTGCAGGTTTCCAAATGCAACTTTGACCAAACAGGCATTATAAAAAATAGTTGATCAAGTCATTTGTTCCTAGTGGATTGGTTCCCAACCATGGTTATTAGGACCCAGAGTGGTACAGTAACCAAAGGTAGGAACCACTGGCTTGGGTTGTTTATATGGAGGTGTGAAATAAAAGTAGAATCACAAAAAAACGAAAATGGAAAGCATGAAATTTTGGGAAAAAGAAAACGGAATCCCTACATACCCCTCTCGTTGGCCGTGCTGAAGTACAGAGTGGGAGGTCTGAGGGGGAATATGCTGGGGATGAGAGCCGGCTTCAGCTCCTTCTCATCTTCTTGTTCTGGACTCATCCGCTCCTCATCCGCTACACTGGGGGACACACACATTGGATTTCCCAAAAACAGTCCTGTACAGTTTTTTGCACTTAACAGCTGATTTCCAAGCTTGGCTTCAAATATTTTGGGAGAAGTGGCATTTAAAAAGTAATTGCGCAAAATGAATTTGAATGCGATTGGATGGAGCGTAGTTAAACCCAACCAATAGGCCAAGCTTCAACAAATCAAATGAACAAGCCACAAGCGGTTGTTTTTTATATTTATTTCCATGCACCTCTGGGCCCGTATTCATAAAGCTTCTAAGAATCCTCATAGAAAACTCCTATTTAAGCTTAAAAACTTCTACGTAGAAGTCTTAGCTTAAGAGCGATTCCAGACCAATCTAAGAGCAACTCTGAGCATGGAAAAAACAAAAACTGTCATCTTAGTGAGGAGGCGGGGCTGACCCTGTTGCTATGTATGACACAATCTTTTGAAGACTGTGATTGGTTGGTTGTCCAAGAAGGAAAAAAATAGCGATTTTAAGTATTCAGTGAAACTGTCACGGATTTAGAAGTTAAGGATCCGTGGCAGTTTCACAGAATTTTCTGCCATTCCGTGAAACTGCCACAGAGTTTGAAGTTAAGTGTCAAAGGTAGTATCACGGATTTCTGAGAGATCACGTTGAATAATTTGGATGTGGGTTCCATCAATTACTCGACAACAAGGCTGCTATATTCATAATTGCAGTTTATTATGCCTGCAAGCGGGGAATGTCCAGTGGAAAGGAAATGAACTGCGACACAATAAGAGGTTCTGAAAGTGCTGTAATTGTTTGTGTGATCACTCTGCTTACAAAAGGTTGTGACAGACCCAAATCATCACTGCTGCATTGTTACATTTTCCCAGTTGCCAAATATCTTAAATGTAGTGATTACTTTCATTTCTGGCACTATGGCATTTCTGCGCTGTGTCTGTATGTTAGTGTCTGTAATAAGATCGGTCACAAACATGATCCCTGCACGATCTAAACTATAGCGTCTTATTGACTCACTGTCATCCATTGTCTGCAACACATTTCTTCTCCCTCTTCGTAATTCCGTCGTTTTCTCCTCTACTGAAGGAACTCTTAAGCCTCTTAAAAGTCCTCGTCTGTACTCCTACCAATTTTGACATTAGGACCTCTTTTAAGAGTTAAGATGCTTTCGGAATTACTTTTTCTTTACTGGGATTTTTATTTAATTTTAAGATTAAACGCCCACATTTCTAAGAATTTTCTCACTAGGAGCTACTCTTTGCATTAAGATTTTTTTGTTTAGTACTGCCAGATTGATATCTGTGTAGTTTCAACGCAAACTTGCTGTTTCAGGCGATAATGCATGGCTAGTGCTAACACAGAAACAAAAATGTGAATACCAGAAAAGCACTCTCCTATAACTACACATTAAAAAATTAAACACGTCTGTAAAATAACAGCAGAGTATTGAAACAGATTAACTCCCAGCCAATTAGTGTCTGAAACACAATGTTACAACTTGACACCATGCCAGCCACAGACCAGCTACATTATCCCTCATGCTGGTCAATAACAGAGATTAACTCAGTCTCAGGGCTAGTAATATTACTAATATTTCTCTCAGAGCATGGTCGGCCATGTCTTCGTAAAGCCAGAAAACATTTTGTTTTTTGTGGGGGGAGGTTTTCTACACAAAGCATTTCAAGACGCACAAAAAAAGTACATTCCATTCTACAACTACAACAATCTGCTTTAACATTTTCAAAGCCCATTCTGAACAATTATAATAACTGTCAGATAAAGACAATTATCTGGAATTGAACCAAAGAAAAAAAAGAAACTCACATGACAGTCATGAAGGATGCGGTTTTCCTGATCTGTTCTTCTGGATTAAAAATAGCCTGTGGACTGTAGTTACTGAATCACATTGACTTTGTAGTGACAGACCTACCCTACACGAAACGCTGCGGTGAAGAAACCAAGACTACACTAACACAAATCAACAAATCAGCTGGGACGTCCTGACAAAGATCCCACAGGCCAAGCAGATTCACCACAGAGACACATGTCCCCATTATGGAAAGATATTTCTACTTTATCACTGAATCACAATTGGGAGACCATTCTACCACCCTCTGTGCTTTCAACCTTTCACCAGCAGCAACCGCTAGAAAGAAAATGCTCAATTCTCTCTTGGGTTTTGTCATGGCACCAGGAACTAGCAGGTGCTCTGATGGGGAGGACTATAGTACTTCTGAATGGTCATTCTACACACATCCAGCTACAATAGGATGAGTGAAACATGACACTTCAGTCATCACACATTAATAATACTGTTTTCTAAAAAAACAAACAGTTCCTCTGTGTCAACTGTGCTGTAAATATTACCAACAGGACTTTGCACTGTATATTATTTTATCTATAATTAACTGAACGTTCTAAGCATCAGGACTGATTTGCAAATAGATTATTTGTTCCACATTTGCTGTAAGACATTAAAAATGTCTGTGTCCTGTTGGTTGTGGAAAACACAGAAGATTTTTCAGAAATATATTCTAGACTGCAAGTTCATGGCGTGATACAAAAAGATCAGCCAATGTTTGAAACGCTATTAGTGGCCAGTTGTTGAACAAATTGAGCATACAGGCTACACTCAGGACTGATTGAAATTCATTACCCTGGTGAAATTTTGGTCTGGCAGGTTATTAAATGACAGAACAATATTTATTTGAATAATCTATTAATTTAATACTTCAAAATGTACAAAGTATTCTAACAACATAAAGAGTATTTAACCAAATGGGACAGAAGTGACCAGACTCACTCTGATGGCACTGGCCCGAAGGCTGTTGACAGGGCATCGTTCATGGAGGCCGTAGACAGGGCATCAGTCATGGAGGCTGTAGACAGGGCATCAGTCATGGAGGCTGTAGACAGGGCATCAGTCATGGAGGCTGTAGACAGGGCATCAGTCATGGAGGCTGTAGACAGGGCATCAGTCATGGAGGCTGTAGACAGGGCATCATTCATGGAGGCCGTAGACAGGGCATCAGTCATGGAGGCTGTAGACAGGGCATCGTTCATGGAGGAGCAGTCTGATCCATCTGAATGCAAAAAAGGTCCCACCGATGAAGTCATAATGTTAGACAGGACATGGCCCCCAAGAAAGGTGGTGTCATTTTCACATGTCTGGTTGGTCAGGAGTTTAATTAATACTTAAATAGTCTTCCTCACCCCCATCATCATCGTCTTCGTCACTGCAATCTTCATCCAGGTCATCATCCGTGAACTCCGCCTCTCCCCTGCCCGGCTCCTCCATGGTAACGCTCTCCGGACTGAGTCGACAGAACGAACAACACACTTTAAAAAGCATAGACAACAATCGACCCTCCATCAAAAGGGTCATACTAAAAAAACATTTGGTATGGAGTCATGGACAGTGATTTCTTACACTATTCAACACCTTCTTAGCAATTTGAAGAGGAATTGCAAAGACGACACGTGACGGTTGGTCTTTGATAAAAATTATGCATTTTAAGCCGTTCTTTTTTGTGTAACAAAGTACTGCATAATGTATGGAGTCATTATCCCATATAAATCACATTTAAGTTTTCATAATACAGAAATAAATGTTTTTTGTGTTTTGAAGCTTGTCACCTAAAGCTGTAGTGTGAAATCTTTGTCTCCCCCTTCTGGCAGTAAGAGTAAATACACTGTCATCGTGAGTTAATGACATATTGTCTACGCATATATCGCTATCTTTTATAGACTGTAATCCTTTGTCTGAACACCAAGTTACTTTTTCATCTGGAGCATCAGAAATTTTTCACACGCTTTTAGATTTTTTCCACAGTAGGCTCCGCCATACTCTTAGTTGCTTTAACCAGGGCCGGATCCAGGCATAAGCGACATATGCGGCTGCTTAGGGCCCCAGGCCGCTTGGGGTTTATGGGGGCCTCTATACACCTCTTCTTTGATTTCACCTTCACAATCCTTGCATCCATTGAACTTGTGCACTTATCATAATACTGTTTTTTATACCATTATACTTAATGGTTTGATTCATTTGGGGGGGCTCTAAATCAAATTCTGCCTAGGGCCCCCAAAATGCAAGAGCCGGCCCTGGCTGTAGCCTTACCCTACTACTTCACAACGGTTGCTCCCCTCTTCAGCCCTGGTAAACCAATCACTGCTGGTTGATGTAAAACGCATCACTTCTGGTGCCAAAGAAATCAGATTTAAGAACTCTGTATACTGCCAAATACAGAGCTATTGACATGGCGGTGATAGGCTAAAATCAGCATTGTGGGAACTGGTGTGTCAAGGTCTGGAATGTAATGGACATTAATTTATATGTATAAGTTCTGCGCTACAGCTTTAGAATAGAATGTTATGTATTTTGAGCAATTTCAGAATGCGTCGGTGTGTGTGTGTATGTCAAGAGGAAGGAGGTGTGTATGAGAAAAATACGAAAATATGCAAGTTAATCACAATACTTGAAACTTCTGCAAGTATTTTTTGCTATTGGAATTCCATCCCCACTTTGACCTCAATGAAATGCATTTCATCATTGACATCCTTCACACAAACAAAATGGATTCATCGTTAGGGCTGTCACGATCATCCTTCACACAAACATAATGGATTCATCGTTAGGGCTGTCACGATCATCCTTCACACAAACAAAATGGATTCATCGTTAGGGCTGTCACGATCATGATATGACTGACAAATAATTTGGATTAACAATTTTTCTTTTCATTCATTTTAGACCACTCTATGTAGTTTGCTTCTCTTCCATAATAAAAGCACTCTAGTAATGAAACTACTTAAAAATATATTGGAAATTACACTAAAAAAATATAACACCAAATATTAAAACTTTTGTTAAATAATTATTTACTATTTAACACCATTCTAATACATTCTTATACTTTTAAATACATGACAGATCAGCTGTTAGGTCAGGTTGCATTGCCAAACAATTCTATACTAATTTAAACATCATGAAAGTAGCTAATGACTAGACTATCTACACCGCTGTCTCTGGAGCTGTCAAAAACCCTGCTACACCTGGGGGGGCATCATCCAGTGGTGAAAAAATAACTAATTTGGATGGAAACAATCCAATTAATTGCCAATTACCATAAAAATCTGCTGAAATAATAGTGATTAGGCAAATAAGTAGTAATTGCAACAGGCCTTTTCATAGGCTATTTCACATTGAAACTAGCTTTGCCAACTAGCATTGGTCAAGCAAGCAGTGCAGGCAGCCCACCACTGACCTGCAGAGCTCAGGGGAGCCAGGAGCCAGAGCCTTCTTCTTATCCAAGGGGGGCGGGGGGCTGTGGGGGTCCTTCTCCAGATGTAGGAAGCTCCTCTCCTTGCTCAGGTCTATAGCAGATATCTGTGTGGTCACCGTGATGACAAAAGGTCTGGGACTCTGACAACCTGGGGTGGGCTCAGAGATGGCCTCGAGGGTCTCTGCGGTGGCACCAGCAGACGTGGGACGAGCACTAACACGGTTAGGGGAATGGGGTGGCAGCGCCATGCAGCGGAAGGCTTTTGTACAGTTTGTTGTTTTGTTGTTGAGGGTGGAGGCATGTGTGGTCTCCATGGCCACTGCAGTAGACACTCCATTAGAAGGCTCCAGCGCTTGGTCTTTCTTAGTAAGGCAGAGAGGCAATAAGGGTTTGGCTGGAGCTGAGCTGTGGCATCCCGGGTAAGAGCTAGGCCTAGCGGTCGGTGCTCTGACCAGCTTGACTGGGCTTACCCTGAACCCTGGTAATGCAGTAGTGCGACTGGTGATAGTCCCATTTCTGGAACGAATGGCGAATTCTGTGACCGCCCTACCTGACTGTGTTAGCTTCCGAACAGCCTGAGTGAACTCCACCTTGGAGCTGGCCGGGTGTGTCCCCTCACCCTGCAGGTTACCCGAAGCTCTTGGAGCTCCAAGGCTAGCAGGAAAACAGCCCAGCCTCAGGTATTCATCAGCCGCATCCATGTCTGCTACAACCAGACTCTCAAACGGACGCTGGTCCTGTAGCATCCAGACGTGCTCCAGTGTCACATCGCAGCAGTAGGGGGATCTAGCCGTTAGAGGCACAGTGTTGTGGGGGTGGGGTTTGTCCCCATTATCAGCACCACAGCGATAGGAAACTGAGTGAGTCAGAAGGGACAAAGGTTCTGCTGAATCTCTAGTCTGAACTGTCTCCTGTCTGGGCCGGGAAGGCACTTTACCCGTTGTGGGCCTCAACCCCCCCCTGCTATTGTCTCTCAGTGTTCCTGTGGTCCAGGGGACTGACTGCTTGGTGGACATGGAGGTGGCGCTACCTGCAGCACGCTGTGGTGCCATCTCGTTCTGCCGTGGGCCTGGGCTGCGTTCTGCCTTTGGTGGGGAGGGAGACGTAGCATAGCCTGCAGGCTGTGGGGGCAGGGCTCTTTTGCGGGCCAGGATCTGCGAGTTTAACCTCAGTGACTCGAAGTTCCAGCTGGGTCGATAGCTGTGTACAAGTGGCTCCAAAGCAACCAGACATGCACTATCAGATATGGACAGCTGTTTAGACTTCCTCTCAAAAGACTGAACACTTGGCTTACAGCTACCGTTAGTATGACTGTTAGTTGAATTATAACCGGCGTTGCTAGGATACTGTGGCTTATCTATGATATTGGCTGTGGGCACAGAAAGGTAGGCACGTTGTTGAGACCCTGATACTCCATGGAGTTGCTGCTTGTGAGTATGTCCCTCTCTCACATTTAGGCCACTTACAGAGTCACTGTAGACTGGGGGAACACAAGCCAAGGATCGAAAAGGCTTCTCTGGTATAGGGCTACTTACGGGAGTCACATTTAGACCGTTTACAAGACATACTGCGGTCTTGGCTCGACTGGTGAAAGTTGATGCCCGATTACTTGTTTTCCATCCGTCTTGAGCTCCATTGAAGGCCATCAAGTGCCATCTCACACCGGCTGGATATGGACTGGGACACAGGGACTCACCATTCCGCTGAAACAAACCGCCCAAATTAGTGATGAAAGAAAACTGAATCACCTTTTGAAATTTGGTTTGATTAAGTCGTCAACAATAAAGCTGTATATTTAGAATAAATGTGCCACAACAGCTGGTTAGCAAGAATAATTTCTATCAATTTGAGCTCTAAGTTTGACAAGTTGGACATCCCGGCTAGCTAAGCTAACCAAAGTTTTTCAGTGTACCCAGGAATAAGTTGGTTAGCAAAGGCAACCTTAGCATGAAGCTTTTCGGTCGGGACATTTTTCGTCTAAATAACTACAATACCTAGACTTCAAAACACAATCGACCATTATCAGCTATTTAATATAATGTTGAAGGTCTCGTAGAGTACAGTATACACGTCAGAGGTACACATGTGGTTTGAACAGAGCTAAGCTGCTATAGCTGTCAAATGTCCTAGCACGCCTTCGTTTAGACGAGATATCGGTGGATTTCATTCAATATTCAGATTCAATTGTAATGTTAATTCATAAAATCTGTAACAGTACCTAACTGGCTAGAAAATCCGATCAAGTTCCTGGCTTAGGAAGTCTTACTAAACATGCTAACGTTAGCCAGCTAGCTTATGCTGGGAAACATAGACCACAGCCACACGACCACGTCGGCTTGAGCAGACAACTTAGAGAAACATTTGAATGAACTGTAGAGATGCTGCGATTTCTACCTTGACTATTTGTTTATAATGTATGACATTATATTTACCAGGTCCGGAGCCCGACGCGTGGCGCAGCAGTGGTATGGTGCTTTTTTTTACCGAAGTAGCGCCGCGAACAAGTCCAGGCTGGTGAAGCCCAGCCTGCTTCTCTCCTAGCAACCAAACACTGGCAGGTTTAACACCAATGGTAGATTCAGAAATTAAATGTGTAATCCCAAACAAAATAACTAAAAATATGTTTACATTGCATGATGAAATATTTAATGTATTATTGAAAGGTTTCCTATCTGACATCAACGTGAAATTAACTTTCTTTAGTCTGCCATATGCAGTGCAGTTTTCTTACGAATATAAATTTATTTCAATACCAAGCAAAGAAATAGCACGAACAACACCTGTCAATATAATTTAAATATGCTCCGAGCCATGTTATGTTGACTGAATAGTAAAAAATAGTAAAATTTCCCCAGATACAGCACCAGTTTTGAAAGCCTGATAAAGCATAACTTCACATTATTATTAATAAGACAAACACAAAAAGGCTAGATCTTACTGGAACACAGTCAAGTCTGCGTCATGAGCTGATCAGATCTCTAATCAAAACGAACCCTGCGCGGCACCGGTTACTGGATACTATCCTTTACAGCAGATAACGAACCTCACGTACATCTCACATTCAGTCAAAATTAAATATGTATAAAGACAAACCACCTGCAATTCACACTAACAACAGTTGTGCGTGTGTCTCAAATTGCACCTGAATCCCTAGTGCACTACATTTAAACATGGATCATAGGCCATAGCGATGCCAGTTCTTGATGTTTGTATCCTTGGTGACTAATTAGTCACCCTAGACAGCAGTACACATTACATGGCCATTCCAGAAGCCATGCAGTATTTGAGAGCAGAGGACTTAAGTCAACTTTAGAAGTAATAACACCTTTCATAAAATTGAGCAAAATGAATGCAAACAATAAACAACTAGTCATATTTTGGTCTCAAACTTAAGAGGGAGGCATATATTTTAATTTGATTCACAATAACTTCTTAAATAAAAAACATTTTATTGAGTAGTACGTTTTTTTCAGCCAAACATAGATATCAAAATAGAATTTTACCTAGTCATGTTTCCCAGGGATATAAATATGCATGTATAATATTGCATGTTTGTGAAAATGATTTTGTCCTCCATTATCATGGGTAAAATACAAATTATACAACAGCTGCCACACTTCTGACCTCATAATAACATTTAAATACAATATTGTCTGTTTATTATCTGTTTTTCAGGTGCATAGCTGTTGGCCAAGATAACGTGACTGATTCTAAACCAGTTGGTTTACTAAATGGTAGATACTGTAGCACCTGACATAACAACATGTTGTAAAGCGAGATGGCTATACAGCATATTACATCACTTAATTGTCTGTAATTTAGGCCTGAAGCCACATCCTTTATAAACCTTTAACCAAACCTCTGCCTTGTAATCATTTTAATTTCTAGTCATGCCCTTTTCAAGTGACATCAAATATTTTTAAAGCTGATCTGATTGGCCAGAAGAATAATTAGTGAAACAATGATAAGTATAGATCGTAATCCAATGTTTGTAAAGGCAGCTGCCAGTCATAAGAAAGGCCTAATACATTTTTTTAAATGCACATGTGTGAGGTCAGTTAAGATCATGTTTCCACGTTAAAGTTCACTCTCCGCTAGGCACAAACTGGTAACAAAAGTACATTTTCAGAGAAAAAATAATAATTATATTTGTTCTTTCAAGATTGTAGCCACACTTGGCAGGCTAGGGAGTGTTGAATCAGACCAGCTCTGTATTACATCTCACCAAACTGTTCTGGTTATAAGGCTGCATACTCAACCAGACTATTCACCAGCACTGATGTGCCTAGAGGAGAACACAATTAAGGGCCAAAAACTTCAACTGAGTTCGAGGTCACCTAGTGGAGTTCCTGGATTGTGATGAAGCAAGACAAACCTCACCCTACCTAAATGGGGCAAAGACAATTTACAACCTCCCTGGGCAATGCTGGTTTCAAGGAAACGTGAAAAGGATTTTAAATATGTGAAGGGGGCACAGATGGTTCAGTGGTTAGGGAGTCAGACTTGTACTCGGAAGGTTGCCGGTGTAACAGAGTTAAAATTGTAGTCCTGATTGTGAGTTTCACCAGAGCCCGTCTCCTTATTAGACATTCTTTGGTTTCACCAATACTAACAAACCAGTTGTTATGAAGCCCCCTAGTGGTTAAAGATTTCGTTGCTGATCTAGTCGTGAATTTCTGACGTTCTCCAGCAGACGCATATTTCTATGCTGGAGGTACAGTACTGAGGAAATATGCTAGTTGAACGAGTTTTTTGTTTGCATAAAAGTATATGCTTTAAGTTGAAATTGTTGACAATATCATTATTACCTGTGTTGGCATTTAATGTGATGACCGTTGTGTAAGCATAGACCGTATACGGTTGTAAGCTAAAATAGCATGCTAGCTAGTTAACGTTTTTGAAAATATAAAGTGGAATAGTATTTTTTATTTGTAACACTGTATAGAGGGATTATTGTTTTTAATTTAAGGTATATGTGTATGTGTGCGTGTGCTATAAAAAATTTTAACAATATATAAAAAAATATAAAAAGGCTATAAAATATATATATTGTTTCTTCTTATTTTTGTTCGAAACAAAAAGTATGACTATGACTATGAACGTCCGTTACAGTCATGTTTCAGACGTCGGTTAAATATGTACTTTTATCATAGAGTGATTTATGAAGTAAATGTATTATTTTTAAAAGTCCAGATCCCGTTTGGTAATGCAGTGACCCTAAAGCAGGGGTGCCCACACTTTTTTGCATGATGATCTACTTTTAAAATGTTCAACTCAATGAGATCTACCAACTTAAAAATAGTTTATTTTAATAAAATACACTTCAAATGCTTGTTGCTTCTACTGCATGTATCTCTATGTGGAATTCTTCATGTAGAGAAACGTTAATAAATGTTGATTGTTGATATTCCATTTTAACACTGAACTCAAAACATCTACAACACAACAGATTACAATAGCCAGTTTATGATGACACCAAACTCAACCGGAATGATACCTCTGTGGATGCCTTTGCTTTTAGGCTTGGGCGACTAAAAAGTGACTGTTGACCAGTTAATTGAGATTTCAGTTCG
>JACXGM010032728.1:0-12532 GCA_016801145.1 Umbra pygmaea | reverse complement strand
TCGTCTTCAAATTGTTCTCGTCTTCAAATTGTTCTCGTCTTCAAATTGTTCTCGTCTTCAAATTGTTCTCGTCTTCAAATTGTTCTCGTCTTCAAATTGTTCTCGTCTTCAAATTGTTCTCGTCTTCAAATTGTTCTCGTCTTCAAATTGTTCTCGTCTTCAAATTGTTCTCGTCTTCAAATTGTTCTCGTCTTCAAATTGTTCTCGTCTTCTAAATGCATTGTGGAGTTTATCGATCATGTCAGCAAATAGTTGTAAAAATGTTTTTTGTGCCTAAACCGATCCTCGTTTTTTGTTTAACAAGTCGTCCATGTTAGTACTTTATCAACCAATGTACAGTATATATTACTACCTGCAAAGAATAGCTTATGAACCCAATTCATAACATTTCATACAATTTCAATGTGCTGTTATCCTTAGTGTATTCAGTTCTTCCCTGGGTAAAGTTCTGAAACCAGATCTGTAAACCAGATCAGAACTCAAAAGAACCTCCCACCAGGAACAATGTCTACATATCAGTGCGGTTATAGGTACAGAGTCTTTCAGGGAACAGAATATAAAATGTGATACGAGGTATGATGACTCTCTAGAATAACTGCACCTAGTGTCATTATTTAATTTGACCTTTGATCAGGGAAGATAAACAGTGTTTCATGTTTTATAAATGTATATTATAAAACATGAAACACTATATAAATTGGTTATAGTTTAGTTACCCGTCCAAAATTGTAATGAGTAAGCAAGCCTTTTTGTGTCTGTATACCATGTTAAGTTTCCTTGTTTGCTCTTTTTTCTATTGGTACAAAGTCTTTGGACTATGTGTGTTTTTTAATAGCTTTTGAGGTATCTATGCATTATGGAAACACTTGTTTACTCGTCCATCTGTCATTTCTGAAGAATATAACTGACTCTCCACCCATACCCACTGGATTAATTATCTAGCTAGCAGCTGGCAGCATCATCCTCTTTGTGTTGGGGTGACCTGGTGACCCTATATCCTGGCTCCTCATTGGACTACAGCGCAATATCTGCAAACTCTCTTTACCTGCTTCACCAACTTATCGTCTTTCACAGGCCTACTGTATGTTTGCCCTGATGACCCCACTATTTCTTCTCTGATCTGCCGCTAGTAAGAACCATTGTTTCCTCCCGAGAGCTTCCACTGAACTATTTTCTGGGGTTCTTACACCAGTACATGCCCTGTCATTGGTTTTCCACAGAGTATCTAGCTACTCTGTGCCTAGTGTGCTAAGCTGTTGTTATCTCTCTGTTTATGCCCTGCCCACTGTTTCTGTGATGACCTGTTGTAGGAGAGTGTTACGATTCCTCCCATGAGCAATCAAGCTATTTTTGGGGATCCTAATGACTATACAGGCTTCTTTGCTGAGTTACAGTAGGCTGATATAATCTATCAGCTACACAGAGAGGCCTATTGTTTTTGTGGTTAATAAGCAGCCTAAGAAATACATTTCTCTTCACACATCCATACTATAAGGGGAAGGGCTATTTCACAAAATGGCTTGCATTACTTTAGAAAGTAACATTTTAGAACTTGATTCTTGCATGTTTACACAATAAGATCATTAAGCAGTTTAAGCATGATACAGTACCTTTTCAGAAAAAATATAATTTTGGGGAAAAAAGGTCCTAAGTCAGGGCGGGCCACACCCCCTGTAGAGATCTCTCTCAGACCACTGGATCTTTGTCCTTTCTCAGTACAGGTGAACTAGGTCCAGAAGAACCAGCCATCTCTAGACCCTTACAAATCTAACTGATCTGAACACTTTTCTATGAAACGTTCTGCCTTTATCGTGGCTTTTGCCTGCCTAATAACCTTTCATTTCAAAAATGAAAAAGGGCAGGACTGGAAAGATTCTGTGGCCAAAGGCAGTGACAACCAAGACACCAATCTCAAGGTCCCAGTCTGGATGAAGTTTTATAATGCCTGGCCAACAAACAGTTAGCCCTGATCTTGTGTCACACAGGGATTTTTCATTCTGCAGTCAGGGTTCAGAGCTGGCAATCGGTGTACCCTGAGCATTCTGCCATTCCTCTACTATGGCAATCGTGTAAAGTCCTCAATATTTTTGATGTAGTTTACCACACAGCCCTCTTGTGTTACCAGTGCAAAGTTAATGACTTAGAAACGCTTGCAATGTGCTGATCATAGCAGCACCATAAGTCTCCCAAGTTATTCTTGTCAGTATGACTTCACTAGGGTTTTTTCTATTATAAACACCACTACAAGAATCCTGCACACAAGGCACAACCCTCCTGAAAATGTACAATTTACTCACCCAGAGCTTGCTGTCATAGTAAAAGGCGTCAAGCAATTTGACTATGTTGTCATGGTCACAGGAGGCCAGAATATCAATCTCCACCATGTAGTCTTCTAGCTCCTCCTCCGTCTTGGTATCGATCACCTTAGCTGCAGCCAGTATTCCAGTTAACCTGTTCTGGGCCTGGAAGACAAAGTGTCAAGTGAACAGGTTGTTAGGGCAGCATATGGAAATGGAATAGTTCAAAGGACATTTGCAAAACACACAAAATGTTGACAGATATTATTCATTCTGGGTATTCCTAAAATTTTAATTTATTTCATATATTTTTTCACACTATTTAACCACACAAGTTTACTAAGAACCAATTCTTATTTACAACAACATATTTGGAGCAATTCGGTTTAACTCTCCTGCTCATGTACAGAAAGCCAACTTTCCCCTTGGCAATTGAGGGATCGAAGAATAGATGGGACATTGTTCTTACTTTTTAAAGAAAATGTTCATGATGTTGACTGAAAGCTACAAGGAGCTAACGAACGCTTTATATCTTTGAGGAAATCATCATAGAAATCCCAGTTCCACTGGAAGAGGAAATGTATGTTGTTTCTTTTGGCTTTGTCAAATGGAAGCATGTGCTTTATGCAGCCAACAGTATTATGGGATATGGCACTTCCTCTTGACCTGGGTGTTTTCTGAGGTCTCTGCATCTGATTCCGTGCAGGCATTAACATGTGTTACTATATTATAAATAATTTAATTCATAGGATGGATTCACATTATACACACACACACTCTTTCATTAAAAACAGCACGTTTGGAGGCCAGTCCCGAAAGAGACTCATTATTAACATTATATAATTACCTAGGTCTCTTTGGCTTGTCCACAGTCTTGGACATTTAAATTTTACTGGGCAAGTAACTTTTCACAGCACTGCCTACCAGGCCATTTGTTGCCCATTTAGAGCCATGAAGGTCGAACATTTACTAGGGTTAGCCCAATGTTAAATGGCATGCTTTGCTGCTAGAGCTTATGGTTGTTTGTAGCAGTAAAGTTCACACACTCGACCTGTTAATGAAGTGAGACATGGATTTTATTCATAAACCAATAACAAGTAATATTATGTAACATTAAGTAATGTTATTTCTAGAAATGAGAACTAAAAGCAGATAACAACAACTGAACAGAAATACATTGAAAATAATGGACATTCATAGCAGAGATTTAGACTTCGGTTGTTATACCATCACAAGCAAGGCCAAAAATAGTCTAGTGGCTGCAGATAACAAACACGCTAATTGGAATAGTTTTGCCAAAGCCGCCTGCTATCCGGTTTAAAGGACTTCTTCTCAAGGGTGATTGAATTCAATGTCACTCATTGTATTTTGTGGTTGGATGCACTGAGGTTGGTTAAGATAATGCCTCTATTAAAACAGTGAATGTCGCCAATTATCCATCTAACTCTGTTTAGGACCGCTATGGCTTAAACTTTGGGAGATTGTGGGGGCAATGTTGACCAATACAAGGCCCGACAATATTACAATGTTGCCCCCAAACGTGTGTTGTCTAAATGGTTGCATAGTAAGTTAAATGCATTAGAACCTTAATTCCAACGAGCGGGTCGCAGAATGCAATTACTACACTTGGTTGCATTCGAGAGTGGTCTGCGCAACATATAATTCGAGTGCCAGGCCTTACATTAGTACGTTTAGGGTCACTAGGTGAGTTCTGTATGACATAAAGAAGAGCAGGTCACGATAAGGTAGCAAACAGTAAGGTATTTCCAACATTACAATGAATCGCATGGACAACAACGCAATAGCAGCCATGCCTACTGTACCTTATATACTTTTCCAAAGGCTCCATCTCCCAGATCGCCAACGATCTCCCAGACCTCTTCTGGGTTTTCATCTCTATGTACGTGCTCATACTGCTTCTTCTTCTTTTCTGTGCCCAGTTTAAAGATTTTACGAAAATTGAAAAATGATGCCATTTTCAAACCTAAACTCTCTGGAGTGATACTTGACAAAGGAATCTATATTTTATAGCAACACTTCAATTGGACTCGAATAGCAGTGTTCACACGTGTTCCTTTGGGTGCTGGTACTGAGTCAAGGATACACTGTTTTGGCATATTCAAAGGGTTACAATGTTAAAACAATCGTATGTGAACAGTTTAACGCCAATAACAGACGACCAAGCCCGTTATAAACTACAATGAAATCAGTTATTTTCATCCATAATACCATATAGGTCCACCCACATCATGGGCTATTGTTACTTCGCAGATCAACAATGTTCACATGGGATGTCTTTTGGCATTGTATATTCGTCCAAAGAACAGACTTTCAAAGGGCAAGTAAGCACGGGAAGCTGCTGTTGTTCCTCAACTCCGCACAACCAACATTGACCCGACAACGCAAACTGCTGGTCTCTTTCCTCAAACAGAAAGCACACATTGAAAACAAAGACACGCCATTTACAGTTAATTGTATTACATGAAATAGAATATTCGATCGCCGAAAGTTCCAGGAATGTATTAATAGCAAAGAAAAAACGGTCTGTATGTTAAGACAACCTTCTTTCCCTCGACGAACACGGGGTCCAGTAATCTAGCGGATTTGGTGTCATATGCGCGTTCACTATGCGCAACTGTAGTTCTTTCTCTTCATGCTTGACTGATGGTGAAAACAGTAACAAGAAAAAGCACATGGCTTCGACACTCAAAACAGAAGTAGGACAGACCAAATTGATTTGTGTCATACATTATTAATCAATTAAAAAACAAATAACATTCTCGCAGAAACTGCGTTATATCGTTTTGAAGAGAACTGTTCATGTTCAATGCAAATGTAACACGTCTATTGTTCATCCCAGCAATATTTAGTAACATTCTAAGAAAAAGACAAAGAAATATAGCCTCATGGAAAGGTTTTGATAATTTCCCCTTATATTCTGATAATTGCATCCATGTGAAGGAGTGAAGGGAACATTATCGGATGCATTTCTTTCTTCTTTCATTCTTTCTATCAAAACGACATGTCCCAGAAACCCATGCGAGACGAGCACTCGCACGTACAGACAGAAAGCTCCTATACTATTTTAATATAAAATAGACATTTATAAATCAATAATCGTCGTTTATTTGAAAATCAATTTATATAATAGTTTACATAATCGATAGGTTATTTAATTTGTTCGAACCTTAAAATAATTTAGGCAAATTTGTGGGAATTGCACGTGACCGGAATCTCGGACATTTGCGGAAGCCGTGAAAGAATGCTATCCAACCTCAAAACATTTCCCGGGAAACAGCAAACAGTAAAGCTTCACACTGGTAAACAGTAACAACATCCAGGAAGCTATCCAGCGAATGAACAAGACACCAAGGAACACATAGACAAGCAAATTATCATAATTTATGTATTACTTTTGGTTTTATTGATAGCGTATGGTGAGCGGCCAATTATGATATGCAGACTGAAGCGAGGGATCCAGAGAAGGAAAGCGAATGGGAAGAACCACCTTCGATGTTGTGGGGACTGGACCCAATGTTCAACGCTTTTGTCAGGCTCTATATCAAAGACATCCTTCAGATGAGAGAGTCCTGTCAAGTGCCAGGTACTGTACTCTCTGATTCTTACTGGCCAAAAGACTAACAGAGTTTATTTTACAGTTGTGCCCTGTGACACAGCAATAGAAAAACAGCAGCAAAATATCGTAAACAGAACAAAAGTATAAATTACAATGCAATTTAAATAAAAAAGTCTTTAAAAGAAACATTCACATTTAATAAAGGTCATGTAACAGACATTTAAACGTGCAATATGTAATTTTTGGCCGCCAGGGGGCTCTAAATCAAAACAATAGCAAAAGATGTACTTGGATGACGTCGGGAGGTTGCGTGGGATCATGGGTTTTGATTTCGTCGTCAATGACAACCTTCCAATCTAGCATCTCCGGCAGAAAAAAATGTTCACTGACAAAGTAATATATTGTTAAAAAATTATAACTTTATTCACGTTATGTTTGGCGGCTCCCTGGATCTTATAACAACTAGAGTAGTCACAGGTTATATGACGCCATTTACGGGCGACAAAATGAAACGTCCCGTGTCTTCGAATTGTATTACAAATTTCTCTGGATTTGAAAGTTAGTGGAAACATTTAGGATAATGTAAGTACACAACTAAGAAATATATATAATATATGCATAGTGATGTTTGCTTTTAATGCAAAGTATGTTTTTTGTTATTGTTTTGATTGATATTACATATTGTACCTTTAAATCTGCATACAGGCACTAAAACCTCTCTATATGGGGACTTCTCAAACCTCTAGCTGACTTTTGCTCATCGTTAGATGAATGTGAGGCATGGTATTCAAACAAAGTTTTACCTAACTCGGAGTGAACCCGTGATTTCTCTAGTAATTAAAGCTACTGAGTACATGTCTGATATACAGTTTAGTGTTTGACCAATGTAATTTTTTCATTTAGCTAGGTATTTTCTTTAATACAGCCTTATAAACAAACATCAAGCAATGTCTGGACCTTCTAAAAGTCATGGAGTCCCAGCCAACTACTGTGTATGACAGGCAATGATGTGTGCTTTAGTTTGCTCCAGTAATAAAGTGCAATGTTGCATTATATACAGTGTTGCTTGAAACCTTGTAAACCCTTTAGAATTTTCTATATTTCTGCAAAAATATGACATTAAGATTTTTACACAAAACCTAAAAGTAGATAAAGACAACTGTCTGAAGGAGTGTGAATGCTTGAGCAAGAGATTGGGATACCACATGAACTGCTTTGTCTTCAGCATAGAAATGAAACGTACATCATAACGAATTGTTACACATATAATTTATGTACTTGTTGATGTGTATTTGTTAACCCCAAAGATAAGTGCATTCTTTTCAACCTGATAACAGGAATCTACTTCTACAACTCCCATCCAATTTTCAAAGTTGATGTGCTCGCCACTGTGGTGTACAAGCGAGAAAAAGAAGACTTCTTCTGTTATGGAGGTACTGATCCGGAGCTCCTTATTCTGATCCGGAGCTCCTATTATTATAGGGGGCGCAGATGGCTCAGTGGGTAGTCGATTCCCGACTGATCCAAATGTCATTGTGTCCTTGGGCAAGACACTTTACCCTAATTGCTCCCAGGTCGTTGCTGTAAATAAGAATTTGTTCTTAGTCAACTCACCTGGTTAAATAAAGGTTAAATAAAAAATAAAAAAATTAACATAAACTCTCAAATCAACGATTGTGTGTTATAACGCCAGTGTTACAACGTTAGTGTTACAACATTAGTGTTATAACGTTAGTGTTACAACATTAGTGTTACAACGTTAGTGTTACAACATTAGTGTTACAACATTAGTGTTACAACGTTAGTGTTACAACGTTAGTGTTACAACATTAGTGTTATAACGTTAGTGTTACAACATTAGTGTTACAACATTAGTGTTACAACATTAGTGTTACAACGTTAGTGTTACAACATTAGTGTTATAACGTTAGTGTTACAACGTTAGTGTTACAACGTTAGTGTTACAACATTAGTGTTATAACGTTAGTGTTATAACGTTAGTGTTCTACTTACAAACAACTGACCTATTGAGTCCATTTCAGTGACTCTAATGTTAAAATGCCGTGATTGTCTTTACAGTCGACGATGGCACTGGTGTTATAAATTGCCTTTGCTGGAAAAATGAACAGTGGAAATATCAGGATGACTCTGCTAAATGTAAGTACATAGCTAATCAGTTTAAAGTCTACTGAAAATATTTGTGTACCTCTATTCTGCTGTCAGTACCATTGCAGTAGGTTTTTAATGATGAATCACTTGATCCACGTCTTAATCATTATGTTCGGTGTTCTCAGCAGGAGCTAAGTCCCTGGGTCGCAGTACTCATGGGGGGTTTGACCCAGCCAGTGAGCTGAGGAAACTCCAGCAAGCCCAATACAGCTCCTCCAATTTGGACATAGGAGACGTCCTGAGGGTGAGAGGGCCCGTCAAGACCTCCAGGCAACAGAGGGAGCTCATGGCCTCTACATACTGTGAGTGACAGTAGAGATGACAAACACACACTCTTATCAACTGTAATAGCTATTTTCACAGAATCCCTCTTGTATCCCCAACATGGTCTTCATAGATAAGGTGTCAGACCCAGTGATGGCTGTTCAGATCTCCTGGATGCTGGAAGTTCCTCGGTTGTACAGACAGTGCTATGACAAACCGTTTCAGCTGGAGAAACATGCAAAGGACTCTGACACACAAGGGTTGGCAAAATAATAATCTGCCCCTTTAAATGCAGTTTTTGGATAATGAAGATCAGCTAAATTTTAGCACACTCATTATTTTGAGGCCTGTTACTGCCTTGCCCCGTAAATGTCTGCCTGTTTGAGAAAGAAGCCCTTTAAGCGTTTCACTGTTAGCCTGCACCTGTTGTTAAGAAAAGCATGTGAGAGATTACATTTGACTTGCAGTACCTCGGCTGACATCCTTCTTGGCAGAGCGACTCGTATTCTGAAGGACTTCCTGAAAGAGAGAGTGGTCACTAGGTTCAGACCCTATGATGTCCAGGAACTTCTCCAGCCACTGTTCTCCAGCCAACCTCAGAAGACAACATCTGAACAAGTAAACACACACATATTGATACATTTGGGAATTTGTCATACGAAGTCCTTTTAAAGGGTTTACGGCATAATTTAAAGGTCATTTCAGCAAAATGACCTTGCCACGAATCAGTGTTGCCGCAGATATTGCCATGTGAGATTTTGATGTCGCACAAGTTCACAGATCTGCTCCACATGTTAGCCACACAGTGGCGGCGCCAGAGTATTTTTTTGGCATAACTATGGTGGGGCTAATCCACACAGTGGTTGGGCTCAAATGAACGTCTGAATTTCAATGTACATGCACAATGGAATAGAGCGTAACATCATTCCAAGTAGCTAGAAATACCACGTCGGACTGACTCCTTTTTTCACACGCAATTTACATCTAGAGCAACCGACGTGAAAATCACTACTACTGAGTTTAGGCAGTAGTCTATTTGCGCAATTTCAAATTGTTAATTTTGTCTGCAAACCTTTCCACTATACACCCAATAGGGATTAGCAGATCGATCCAAAAATATAGGCTATATATTTAGTTTTTTAAGATTGATTCTAGCGTAAATAGGATCAGATACCAATTTCATATTCTATGTTCTGTTAACCTTTTCCAAAGAATAGAACTGCCAGTGCGAATGTGCGATGTTCCGTTATAGTGAACACACACACAGTCGACGGGGAGAGAGCGCTCTCGCAAGATGCGATAGTTAACGGAGTTAACACTCCAAAAACGCTCCAATTATTTTGTAAATCATATTACAATAGTAACAAACCCGTCCATTGTGTGACCACGTATGTCGATGCTGAAATATTAAAACTAAATCGGCTTGAATTGTTATAACGTTGTTAAAATAAACATGAAAGTATGACCATGTATCTACACGAAAAAACAAAACGTTTTATACAGTATAGGCTACAACTGTTAATACAAAACAGTGCAATCTCGTTTTACAAATATTCTCTATGTATTTTCTATATATATTGTGAAGATAAAATAAAATGTTGAATAAAACGAAAATAATGTAATACAAAGTGAATGAACAAAATGTTGTAATTGCTGGTTTTATAACTCAGTCTAACCAGTAGATACGCACCTCAATTCTTTCTGTTCACGTGTGCACAGATAACATTATCGTGCTTGCGAGAGATAGGCATGCATGTCTTTTCATATTCCATAAGACTATTTAATCGTGACCACTATATAACCTCACCTTCCATTTTTGTAGATAATCTTGATTTTGCACCTGTATGTTTTGTTAGTTTATTACTATTTATCGAACTCCATGATTACACATTAACAACGTGCACTAGCCAAGTAACCTACACACGTAGAGGCTCATTAGGCTGTCCTGTCTACGGTATGTGAAGTTAGCGCTACTGGAGCGATTTTGAGGGAGAGCCTTCTGGGCCGCTCAAACATTGCTCTGCGCTCGGGTAAACTGGGTCAGCTCTGCTCCTCGCTCCGCTTCCACTACGCTCCGCTCATATACTCTGCACCGAAACCACATAAAAGCGCAACTAATTAGTTGCATTAATTGACTAATTAATTAATTGACTTAATTGACTTAAGTCAGCACAGTTGATATTTCATGGTGGGGCAAACACGATTCTTGGTAGGGCTTTAAGCAAGGCAAGGCAAGTTTATTTATATAGCACATTTCATACACAATGGCAATTCAATGTGCTTTACATAAACAGGAAAAGACAAAAATTTAAAACAGATAAAATTAAAGCATTTAAAATAAAAGTGAAAAACAGTTAGAAAAATAGTACACTTTAGCCCAACCAAGCCATAACCTGCCGCCGCCCCTGTAGCCACAAGACTGAAACGGCTTAGAACTTTAGATTGATTGGTTTATATGTCACGTACACAGTTTGTTGGCATCAACGCTGTTAATTGTTTGCTGAACCGTATCCCTTTTGCTATTTTCTTAGTGTATCTGCTTCATAATACTGGCAAGGATAACAAATCTGTCTCCCTTGGAGCTGTTCAAGTAGACATGGTTTTGAACCTGGTTTGATGTTTAGGAGCCTGAGCCTGGTCCATCACGGGGTCCCTCAACATCCTCCAAGCATCTCAAGCAGCTCCTCCTGGACAGTCTACAGGTTCTGCAGGATGAAGGCTTGATATTCCGCAAGGTCAAATCCCAGGATGAAGTTTACCTCGTAAGCAGCTGCACTGTAATACAATAGGAATCCCAGAGGGCTACATGACGCTAATTAAACACATATGCTTTGAGGGTGCAGGACTTAAGGTTTTAGTACTGGCCTTTCATTATGTTTTAGTTGTGCCTGAATACTACACTACATCAGCTCTGTTAATGTGCCTATCCTTTAGGTAACAGAACAAGACAAAAACCTGCTAATGGCCATCCGAGATATCATCAAGGAAGACTGTCAACGAGAGAAATGTAAGGTTCACGGTTGTGTTTTTTAGGGAAACCATCTACCACGTATGACATGTTTTTTTATTGTTTTGTTTCTTATATACCATACATTGAGAATATGATTTCACACATATCAGGAATGAAATGTATGCAATATTGTTTTAAAACATGTTATTTGTTAATATATATATATACTTTGTCTTGGTTGCTAGATGCAGAAAAGGGTTGCCACGTCTTGCACGTCCTCTCCAGCGTTAGACAGAGGTACAGTCGTAATGTGAGCAAGGCCGCCTTGGAGGTGGCTCTCAAAGCTCTGGAATGTAATAGTGACATTATCAGCACCAGCGACAGCCATTACACTGTCCTCTGACTGAGATATTCTGGAGCATTCCGCAAACATGCCATTACAATTTCTGTTGCAAAACATTTTTCTAACTTGCCATAATGATAATAGATATGAACCAAACTAAATCAGTTGTTTTTACACTGCATTACTACACACATATAATATGGCACTCTTTGTATTATTAGTGTAAATGTCAATTTTCAAGATATCAATGTAGGCTAATCATGCTGAGCTTATGTAGCTTCATCTGTATATTTTATAATATAAGAGGAAACAAGGGTCTGGTGTGAAGTATGTTTTTTAAATACAGGTGGTATACAAAATAACAGAAACAACATTATAAATATCATAATATTAAATATAATAATTATAATATTAAATATAGTTGCAAGCAATGATGGGACGGGGTACTCCGATATGGGAAGTATAGGAAAATATACTTCCAATGGTACCAACCATTACTTTCTATCATGTACGGTTCAGGAAATATGAGACTGTGACATCATTGTGAGTCATTGAACCATCGTTCGGCCATTTTGTCTGCCATTTTGCAATGTATATTTTAGTCCATATCACGATTAAGGAATGTATCTCTGAGATGCGTATATCCCAAATCTCAGGCCGATTGGACTTATTGTTGATTTTAAAATAATTATTTTAGGTGTGAGCCAATGTTAATGTATGGACAAAATTGACTAAACCTTCAGAGTCAATATCACAGGCTGTGATGAACCCACATGGACAAATCATACCTCATTCTTTGTAGCAGAACACCCTCTTTCCATCGTTACCAAGCATTACTTTCTATCATGTATGGTTCAGGAAATATGACATTGAGAGTTCATCATGCATCAGTGAACTATGTGTCGGCCATTTTGTCAGCCATTTTGTTTTGT
>JACXGM010032727.1:0-12532 GCA_016801145.1 Umbra pygmaea | reverse complement strand
TAGAGAGTTTTAGTAATGTTTAACTGGATGTGATTAGTATAGTGTTTAGGGATGTTTAAGTAGATGTGACTAGTAGAGTGTTTAGGGATGTTTAACTAGATGTGGCTAGCAGAGTGTTTAGGGATGTTTAACTCGATGTGACTAGTAGAGTGTTTAGGGATGTTTAACTGGATGTGAGTAGTAGAGTGTTTAGGGTTGTTTTACTCGATGTGACTAGTAGAGTGTTTAGGGATGTTTAACTGGATGTGACTAGCAGAATGTTTAGGGATGTTTAACCGGATGTGGTTAGCATAGTGTTTATTGACATTTAACTGCATGTGACTAATAGAGTATTTAATGATGTTTTACTGGGTGTGGCTAGCAGAGTGTTTGGGGATGATGGTAAATAAACATAAACCAGTTTTGTTTTGGCTATATAATGTATGGAGGTTAATACCTCAATCCCATTTTTCATTATGTGGGCCTGACTGTCCTATTTATTCACCACAGCCTTAACATGCTGTCTGTCAGATATATTCATGTGTGTCTATCCTGTAAGGCATGTCATGTGTGATATTTAACCTTAGTGCATGTTTCAGGCTACATTAAATAAAGCTTTATCTTGTTTCTCCATAGTAGGACAAAGTCCTCAGACACCCAGGGATAGCTAAGGTGGGCAGCCAGCCAGGGAGTGTAGGCCTGAAGACCTGGAGGTCTTGACTGCGGTGTGGTGAAATGGCTGGAGTCTTTCGGATTGAGTGCACTCCCAGGGAATGTCCAATGTAGAGTCTAGGCTGTCTGCTCAGACTCCACAGACGGTCACCAGGTCAATGTTTTGTGTGGAAGCATTTTGACCTCAGGCAGAGGGATACACCGGGTCACTAATGATCACGGGTTGAACGCTGCTCTGCTTAGTCAACGGTCGGCCGCTGGAGGCACCAACAAGTGTGTTTAAAACATGTTTTGTACAATGCCTAAAATGGCCTTTTTACTTTGTATTTCAGCACTATGCTTGGGGTTAAAGTGCAGACCTTTAACTGTGATTTGATGGCATTTTGTCCACATTGGCTGAGCCATCAAGAAATGAAAGCATGTTTTGTACGAAGACAACCCCTCATCATTTTCCAGCAATGCTGGGGTACTGAGCCAAAGAAAATAATTTTTTAGTGTTCACTGTGATTAACAATGTGAGTCAACATTTCCCAACAAAGAGCCCTGAGTACTCAATCAGCCAGCACTGCCTGTACAGTATAAAACAAGTATAAAACGTGTGCCTCTTCTGTTGGAGGATTAAGTAATATAGCTAGGTGTGTTTTACACCAAGTGTTGCATTTGTTGTACATTTGGAGAGAGTTTCAGTTTTTTTACACCAGCAGAGAGTTGCATTTGTTGTACATTAGGAGAGAGTTGCATTTGATTTACACCGGGAGAGAGTTGCATTTGATATACACCAGCAGAGAGGTGCATTTGATTTACACCAGGAGAGAGTTGCATTTGATTTACATTAGCAGAGAGTTGCATTTGATATACACCAGCAGAGAGGTGCATTTGAGTTACACCGGGAAAGAGTTGCATTTGATTTACACCAACAGAGAGTTGCATTTGATTTACACTAGCAGAGAGTTGTATTTGATTTACCCCGGGAGAGAGTTGCATTTGATTTACACCAGCAGAAAGGGCAGCAGCATGCTGTGGGCATGTTTATTCAGCAGCAGGAACTGGGAGACTAGTCAGGATCTAGGGAAAGATGAATGCAGCAATGAACAGAGACATCCTTGCTGAAAACCTGCTCAAGAGCACTCTGGACCTCAGACAAGGGTAAAGGCTTCATCTTCCAACAGGACAACGACCTTAAGCACACAGCCAAGAAAACAAATGAGTGGCTACAGGACAACTCTGTGAATGTCCTTTAATGTGGCCCAGCCAGAGCCCAGAATTAAACACGATTGAACATCTCTGGAGAGATCTAAATAATAGCTGTGCACTGATGCTCCCCATCCATCCTGATGGAGCTTGAGAGGTCCTTCAAAGAAGAATGGGATAAACTGCCCAAAAATACAATGTGCCAAGCTTGTAGCATCAAACTCAAAAACACTTGAGGCTGTGATTGCTGCCAAAGGTGCTTCAACAAAGTATTGAGCAGAGGCTGTGAATGTACATGTGCTTTTTCATTTTTTCTTTTTAATAAATTTGCTAAGATTTCAAAAACACTTCTTTCACATTGTCATTATGGGGTATTGTTGGTAGAATTCTGAGGGAACTAATGCATTACTATAACATAGCTTCTTAAAACTGTTTTAATCTGAGTCATGAGTCCATTATCATATATCACATTCTAAATTATCAAGCAAATTGTACTTAAGTGTCGTAAAAATAAAATATTTTGTATTTCAATCAAACTCATGAATGGTATTGTGTCTCTGAGCTCTTTGAATCACTGAAATCAATCTCAGAAACCTGTGATAATTAGTTTGCCAGGTGAGCCCAATTAAAGGAAAACTACTTAAGGATGTTCCACATTATTAAGCAGGCCACAGGTTTCAAGCAAAATGGGAAAGAAAAAGGACCTCTCTGCTGTGGAAAAGCGTCAAATTGTGCAATGCTTTGGACAAGGTATGAAAACGCGAGATATTTCTTGAAAACTTTGAAGAGATATTTCTTGACCATCGTACTTTGAAGAGATTTGTGACTGATTAAGAGCACAGATGGGTTTGTGCAGATAATGGCATAATGAGGAAGGTTACTGCCAGACAAATTCATCAGATTAAGGGAGCAGCTGCTAAAATGCCATTACAAAGCAGCAAACAGGTATTTAAAACCTGCTGGTGCCTCTTGAGTCCCGCAAACTTAAAGGTGTAGGATCCCCCAAAGGATACATCATGTATTTACACTGTAACAATGGGTTGTTACACTTTGTTACAATACTTGTTACAGTGTACATATTAATGTAATTACACTGTAACAAGGACCCTGTAAAATGAAGTTTTACCAATGGTTGCAGTGGGCCCAGAAATACATGAAGGCTAATTTTCAAACAGTCTTGTTTTCTAGTGAGCGTAGTAGTGGATGGTTGGTGGATGGTCACCATGTCCCAATAAGGCTGTGACGTCAGCAAGGAGGTGGTGGAGTCATGTTTTTGGCCGGAATCATGGGGAGAGAGCTGGTAGGCCCCTTTAGTCTCCCTAAAGGTGTGAAAATGACCTTGGCAAAGTATATAGAGTTTCTAACTGACCACCTTCTTACATGGTATAAAAAGAAGAACTGTGCCTTCCGTAGCAAAATCATCTTCATGCATGACAATGCATCATCTCATGCTGCAAAAAATAACTCTGTGTCATTGGCTGCTGTGGGCATAAAAAGAGAGAAACTCATGGTGTGACCCCATCCTCCCCTGACTTCAACCCTATTGAGAACCTTTGGAGCATCCTCAAGCAAAAAATCCATGAGGATGGGAGGCAGTTTGCATACAGGAGCTCTGGGAGGCTTTTCTGATATCCTGCAAAGAGATTTAAGCAGAAACTCTCCATAAACTCACATGTTCAATGGATGCAAAAATTGTGAAGGTGATATCAAAGAAGGGGTTATATGTTAACATGTAACTTTTCCTGTTAAGATGTGTTTGATTGATGCTACAAATTCAACAAAATTACAATTTTCAGTTTTTTACGGCCTATAAAAGGTATTGAAATTCTGTTGTGCATAAAAAATTTGGAACAGTCTATTTTGAGTTTTTTATTTTTTTAAATAAATTCTGTTTTCATTGGGTGGTTTGTTCAATGAAATTCGACTTATACCCTAAACCTTGATGACTTGAAAATTACCAACTATTCAGGTACATCAGTGTAAAATATAATTTGCATAATAATTTGGAACGCAGTGTAGAAAATCCTCAGGTACTGCTTGTATGTCGCAATTTCAATGCAAATTTGAATCAAGTACTTCAGTCACCCTGACATTAGCTACGTATTATGTGCATTCAGCAGCATCATTGGTGCAGCATGTAGAATTTAATTCAGTAGTAAGCACCTTGATACAACTTGTTTGCAAGTCAGTGTGCATCACTCGCATATCGTAATAAACACATATTTCCATAGCTCTCTTTTTAACTTTCCCCTGTCTAATTTTGTCATCTACTACACAAGATAACTTACCAGCCTCAGCAGTAAGTTGTTAGCTAGTAGATTAGCTATCAGTTGAATAGCCTAGTCTGACTCCTAGGTGTGACCTCAGTTTGACATTACCAGTTTTGCCAACTAGTTTTAATAGAAAGTAGCTAAAGCCTGCTTGAAAAGTCGCAAAATGTTGCTAGGCACTTTTTTAATACAAGTTGCTAAAGAGGTCTGAAAAGTCACTAAATCTAGCGACAAAGTAGCTAAATTGACAACACTGAGCATAACCTCTGTAGATCTGATTGGACTGAGTGGCACAAGGGCAGTCAATTTATATTAATTTTTTCTTGGCGCCACATTAAAATTAATACAATGGAAACACTGCTAAGATATAAATGTAATTAGTCAAAGTAAAATATAATAATATAATAATAATAATAATACAAAAGTAAGGTTTAAGACACACAGAGGGCAGTAAATTAGAATTGTCGACAATAAGGACACTATAAAAGCCTTCACCATAGTATTTGTACTCAGTTGGAACAACAACACAACCTTGGATTTATATGGAATGAACTTCACTGAAATGAGGAATAGATTGACCCAGCTGGAGGTGAAACAAGTCAAACAGCAGATCCACTGCAGTCATCAGAGCATGGCAGCTGCACGCAGCAGAGGTCTAAATCCCGCGTTTGAACCGATAACAAAATAGTTTTATCACCCAACTGAAAATGTATTTAGAATTCAGCAGAAGACTCCTCGGAATAGAATAATAAAAAAGTATAATAATGCGATTACAAATGTACCCTCATAATTCCACAACCTCTAAATGGAAAGCAAGTCTAAAACATTCCTTAGCAAAGCCCTTTCATAGAACAAGATTTACCTAAAGAAGATCCTCCTCAACCAGCTGGCCACAAACCCAAACAGACCTCCACAGAGCCTCAGGGGAGCGACACAGTCAGAACCAACCAAATAATAAGAAAACAAAAAGCAAACTATTTAACACAATAACACAGTTCAACCCAAAAAAGCAGAGAGTTGCCTTGACCAGAGAGTACACAGTTGCAAAATGCCTGACCGCTGTGTTTAATTCCAAATTATCCCTTACAGATTCAGTGAGCATGGCCTATATAGAGACTATGTGCGCACTGGCCAAAGAAGGAAGTGGAAGCTGAGCTGCACTTCTTAAACACCTGCAAAAAACACTCACCCGCTACTTCATTAGGTACACCTGGCAAGTACCGGGTTGGACAAACTGCCTTAATTCTTCATGGAATAGATTCAACAAGGTCCTGGAAACATTCCTCAGAGATTTTGGTCCATATTGACATTATTGCAAAATTCTATTGCTGAAGATTTGTGAGCTGCACATCCATGATGCAAATATACCGTTCCACAACATCTGAACAGTGCCTGAATGGATTGAGATCTGATGACTATGGAGGCCATTTGAGTACAGTGAACTAATTTTAATGTTCCAGAAACCAGTTGACATGGTGTGTTATCCTGCTGGAAGTAGCCATTAGATGATGGGTAAACTGTGGTCATAAAGTGATGGGCATGGTGAGCAACAATAGTCAGGTAGGCTGTGGAATTCAAACAATGCTTAATTGGTACTTAAGGCCCAATAGTGTGCCAAATAAATATCCCCCACACCATTACACCACCACCACCAGCTTGAACATTTGATACAAGGCAGGAGGATCAATGCTTTCATGTAGTTTACACTAAGTTATTACCCTACCACCTGGGTGTCGCAACAGGAATCGAGACCCATCAGACCAGACAAGGTTTTCCCAATTGTCTATTGTCCAAATGTGGTGGGCCCATGCAAATTGTAGCTCTATGTGTCTTGCATTCATAGATACTGTTCAGCATACCTTGGTTGTAACAAGTGGTTACACCTTTCTATCAGCTTGAGTTTGGATGTACAGGAAATCCCCAGTATATCAGAACTTTCTGAAATACTCAAACCAGTCCACCTGGCACCAACAACAATGCCACGTTCAGAGTGACTTAAATCAGCTTTTGTCCCCATTATGATGCTTGGTTAGAACTTCAGCAGATCACCTTGAGCATGTCTTCATACCTAAATGCATTTACTTGCTGGCACATGATTGGCTGATTAGATATTTGTGTTAACCAGCAGTTGAATAGATGTACCTAATGAACTGGCTGGTGAGTGTATATGATCGCATTTTATAAATAAAAATCGTTGAACTCCCATATTGTGCAAAAGCATTTGCAAGATTTGTGACCTGTTTCCATTAAAGACAGCCAGTGGACTTAATCTTTATTTTCTCTTCTCTTCGTTCATACTCTAACCTACATTATTACATCGCTGTACTTTGTCAAAGTTTTTACTCTTTATTAATATTTTCTATCAATCTTTTTTCTCCCTGTTCTCTAGTTGTTCTTTTTATGTTCTTTTTGGGATTTTTTCTCTAAATGTCTGTGCCTTTAAATCTCTCCCTCACTCTATCATTCCCTCCCTCCCTCCCTCTCTCCTTCTCTTTCTCAGTGCAGTGGGTGACGGAGGCACGTTTGTGTGTGGGATAGCGGATGGAGAATTCTTTCTCGCCCTTGTTTTTTTTAGCTTGCTGGTGTTTCAGGGGTTGGTTTAGTGCGGTGTAGTTATTGATTTTTCTGTTTGTGGAAAAAGGAATTGTCACTAAGCACGGCTGAGAGGTGTGAGGAGTGGGGCCGGCATGGGCCTGGCTGAGATGGCGACACGAGGGAGTGGAATGTTTGAGACGCTAAACCGTTGGCATGGGATTAAGATTCCCACCACAGTTGGTTGAATGTGGTAGCCATTTCTCAGGCTCCCTCTCCAGAATCAAACCCTGATTCCCCATTAACCATTGCCACCATGGTAGCCATGTAAACTACCATCAAAAGTTGATAGGGCAGACATTCAAAAGATACTGCATTTGCTGAGTGGTGTAACAGAGAAATTATGATCATGAGATGGCTGTGGAACAGATTCAGGAAGATGAGGTCTCGGTACTTTAAAGTGTCACGGAGAAAACGAGAGCATAATAAAGGGGTTATGGGCTCTCTTTCCAAAAAACAGTGTGAAAACAGGTAGTTTCTGATTCGTCTGGGGTATATAGCGAGGCTGAGTCCTTGGAGCTCTCCCAGCTGAATGAAGAAGGAAGGGTGGTATCGGGTATACTATTGACAGGGTGCGCACATTTCTGCAAGTGATGAAAGGGAAAAAATACTTGGTGGAATATAAACTGCCAGATTGTTTTTCAGACCTTGAAATGTTTGTGGACTCGGCTAAGGTTTTCATGTCGAGGGGAGGATTGTCCAGTATGGAAATCGCAAGGTTGAAAAAAGTTGACACAACGGAAACGTGTGAAATCAATTCCCAATCAAATGGAGGGTCACAATCGCAGTTAAAACTCATTGAATGGTTATTTTTATTTTCTGGGGTTAGTTATTTCTATTTAGCAAGAGACACACAGCAATAACGGCAATGAAGTACTGTGGAAGCGGGAGTGGGAGGGGCAGGTAGTGCTCAGTCACAAGAGCTCTACGTGTGGGGGCGTGGCTATACTCTTCTCCAGGGGATTTGTGCATCTGTCCTATGATGTTGAGGAAGTAGTGGCTGGGAGGTTATTAAAAGTTAGGGCAACATTTGAAAATATTACACAGTGTTTAATTAATGTCTATGCTTCAATGGTGGCTGCTGAAAGAATGGGTTTCTTAGAGGTGTCTAAAACTCTTGATAAATGTAATACTGATGAGTTTTTATTTAATTGTACGGTTGGTGATTTAGACAAGAACCATAATGAACCTCATGCACCCTCGAGGCAAATCCTCTCAAGGTCTTATTGATGCCAACAAGCTGTAAAAGAAATATTGATGCAATAAATAAGTCCAGGCAGCAGTTCTTGTGATCCAAAATAGACTTTATTGAAAACCCATAAAGCTGTGCATCTTCTGCAGGAGAATCCCAATCTTTTGTTACAGATCTTGCCATTTTATTTCAATCCTTATCACCTGGCCCTGCCTATATGTTAATCACTAGAGCGGTTCTGAACAAACTTGTAACTTTTTCTACCATTATCTTTCAGGCGTGTTCTCAGAAGCCCTTATCTGAAAATATTGGTGGCACAAAACCAGAAGGGCTAAGGGTATTTCAATGCATTTCATTGTAACTTAATATATTTACAATATATGTGTGCCCCTAAAAAATTATAGTTTCACTGATTAAAATATCACTATCATTTACTTATCTGTGTGTGGCAATATGTTGTTCATTGATTAACATATTGCTTGATACTTAAAGATGAACTGAACTGGAATTTTATGTAAAGGTAAAGGTGATGTAACAGACTTTTTTTTTCTTCTCATTGGAACAATGATTAAAATGGCTAAATGTGTTGAAAGGCATAAACTGGTATTTTGAAAGTGTTGTTTTGGTTACATGGGTGCCACCGTTTTGGATTTCAACAATCGGCTACCTCACTGGTATGGTAAGCTACTCAGACATAGCAGGTTATGAGTCTGAGGCTAACTGACTTGACTGAAGAAACAGGCCTATGGGGGGGGGTTATACTGTATTGCCCCTGGCTGCAGTAATGAATGGTATAGGGCTAAGGCAGCTGGGGTTAAAATAAATGTCCACAGGCTACCTTTGACAAGGAAACCAGCCTCTCAATTCATGACTAGCTGCCTTAATACTGGCCAGCCCTAAATCACAGTAAATACGTTCTGAGGGAACTATTTTGTAAAACCGAAATATGTCAAATATGAACGTATGAGAGGGTCAATTACGTTTGTAGGGAACTAAATAGAACACTCGAATAACGTTCAATATGAACATATGAAGATCATGACGTAGCATGTAAATAGCATCGTTTTTGCTAGGGCGGAGGTCGGGGATGGTGGATGCCAGTGTTCGCGAGTTCAAATCCAGACCGGCGCTTTGTGTGTTTCCTGAGAACGTAATTTAGGAGAAATTCTGAGATTTAAGGTTGTACTGGCTAGCCCTCCGACAGCCCCTGAATTTCTTGGCTGTAGCGAGCATCTTTTAACGACAGACTATTTAGAGAACTGTACTTTCAACACAACAGTGTCACTGGTGAGGGTTAGGTCCAACAGACTGAAACCTGAGGACATTTCATCATTGTTTGACTTTTCAGGCTACAGTACAGGGCAGACAGATAGACCAAGGGAAAGTAACACCGCCGTCACTATCTGCCGCAGGGAAAGGGCGCTGAAATGCTCACGTCAGGCAGAGGACAGTTATGCTAGTAAGTTTACTAAGCAAAGGGCTAGATGTAACGTTGTTGTCACATAAACAGAACACGTACATATTCACATACACACACAAATAATGCCTAACGTGTAGGCTTTATAGCGTTTAACAAAACTGAGACTGACACTGGACATTAATTGAAATTGAGTCACGAAACCAAGCTAGATAAAGTACAAAACGATCCCACCTAGGGGAAAGGGCTATCAGCTAAACACGTTAGAAGCACTCATTTCAAACTATACAATCTAGCACTCCGACCATAGACTGTATAAATTAAGCATGACTCACAATAACACAGATCGATAAAATGCATTTACTAGCTGCTATCTAAACCACCGCGGGTCTGTAAACAGAATCCAATGTCCCTTTCTACTCACCCTGAAGCAAGCTGCTGTTCACCGTCCCAGGGCAGATTGTTGATGCATAGGGAGTTTAACTCGCAGAAATTGCTGCTAGTTCCATAGTAAGAGGTGATGCAGAGGGAGTTCAACTCGCAGAAATAGCTGCTAGTTCCATAGTAAGAGGTGATGCAGAGGGATTTCAACTCGCAGAAATAGCTGCTAGTTCCATAGTAAGAGGTACAGTACCTTGCAAAAATATTCGGCCCTCTTGAACTTTTCGACCTTTTGCCACATTTCAGGCTTCAAACATAAAGATATCAAACTGTAATTCTTTGCGAAGATTCAACAACAAGTGGGACACAATCATGAAGTGGAACAAAATTTATTGGATATTTCAAACTTATTTAACAAAGAAAGAACTGAAAAATTGGGCGTGTAAAATTATTCAGCCCCCTTAAGTTAATACTTTGTAGCGCCACCTATTGCTGCGATTACAGCTGTAAGTCGCTTGGGGTATGTCTCTATCAGTTTTGCACATCGAGAGACTAAAATGTTTGCCCATTCCTCCTTGCAAAACAGCTCAAGCTCAGTGAGGTTGGATGGAGAGCGTTTGTGAACAGCAGTTTTCAGTTCTTTACACAGATTCTCGATTGGATTCAGGTCTGGACTTTGACTTACTCATTCTAACACCTGGATATGTTTATTTGAGAACCATTCCATTGTAGATTTTGCTTTATGTTTTGGATCATTGTCTTGTTGGAAGACAAATCTCCGTCCCAGTCTCAGGTCTTTTGCAGACTCCATCAGGTTTTCTTCCAGAATGGTCCTGTATTTGGCTCCATCCATCTTCCCATAAATTTTTGCCATCTTCCCTGTCCCTGCTGAAGAGAAGCAGGCCCAAACCATGATGCTGCCACCACCATGTTTGACAGCGGGGATGGTGTGTTCAGGGTGATGAGCTGTGTTGCTTTTATGCCAAACATAACGTTTTGCATTGTTGCCAAAAAGTTCCATTTTGGTTTCATCTGACCAGAGCACCATCTTCCACATGTTTGGTGTGTCTCCCAGGTGGCTTGTGGCAAACTTTAAACGACACTTTTATGGATATCTTTCAGAAATGGCTTTCTTTTTGCCACTCTTCCGTAAAGGCCAGATTTGTGCAGTATACCACTGATTTTTGTCCTATGGACAGACTCGCCCACCTCAGTTGTAGATCTCTGCAGTTCATCCAGTGTGATCATGGGCCTCTTGGCTGCATCTCTGATCAGTCTTCTCCTTGTATGAGCTGAAAGTTTAGAAGGACGGCCAGGTCTTGGTAGATTTGCAGTGGTCTGATACTCCTTCCATTTAAATATTATCGCTTGCACAGTGCTCCTTGGGATGTTTAAAGCGTGGGAAATCTTTCTGTATCCAAATGCGGCTTTAAACTTCTCCACAACAGTATCTAGGACCTGCCTGGTGTGTTCCCTGTTCTTCATGATGCTCTCTGTGCTTTTAACGGACCTCTGAGACTATCACAGAGCAGGTGCATTTATACGGAGACTTGTTTACACACAGGTGGATTCTATTTATCATCTTTAGTCATTTAGGTCAACATTGGATCCTTCAGAGATCCTCAATGAACTTCTGGAGAGAGTTTGCTGCACTGAAAGTAAAGGGGCTGAATAATTTTGCTCCCCAATTCGTCAGTTTTTTTTTGTTAAAAAAGTTTGAAATATCCAATAAATTTCGTTCCACTTCATGATTGTGTCCCACTTGTTGTTGCTTCTTCACAAAACATTACAGTTTTATTTCTTTATGTTTGAAGCCTGAAATGTGGCAAAAGGTTGAAATGTTCAAGGTGGCCGAATACTTTCACAAGGCACTGTATCTGTGCAATATCCATCCGTGCAATATCCATCAACAACTACAAAGAAAAAGTCTGCCAACTCTGAACTAGCCTAAATTAAACAGCAAAACTCACGAATTTTCCGTGCAGGTAACTTAACAAGCGACCCCATTGGATGAATTCGTCCAATCACATTTTCCATTTATCTGCCTCGATTTTTTTCTAAAACGCACAGGACATTAACCATGTCTCTATTTCCTAAAATGCACAACGTGCTTAGATACTTAGTTATTTACTCCATTAATAATTTACTGTGTACATTACAATGCACATCATGCAAATACAATCTAATGCATATTTTAGACACAACTTTGTATTATATGCCGTTGAACTGACTCATTTGTGTGTAAAATCCTGCAGTTGTTGCCTGTACTGTAGACCTTTTCAGGTCCTACCATACCAGTGACGTCATAGAAATTGGCAGCGTTTTGGGTGTTGCTTAAAAAAGCTATGTATAGATTTTTTTATAAATTTTTTTGTTTAATTATTTTTAATTGTCATTATTAACACATTATCAACATTGATTCTTTAAAGTGACACTCAAGGTGCAGGTATAGGTCATCCCATTGGTCTAAACATGTTTACTGAAGAGTATAATGCATCATATATTGAAATTCCATCACAGTGGCAATCTCAGATTCCCTCCTACAGTGGTGCGATGTGGGTAAAATTCTAATACAGCAATTTTGTAATCAATACAAAGTTTCAAAAACTCATTTATCCCAGTGTCTATTAAGCTCCTAAATAGCCTCCAGGAAAAGGCAGAACAGGCCTGCATGACGATGGAGATTTGTAATTGTTGTATTTGTGATCTCTCTTTATTTTATATATATATATTTTTAGTGTTATTATTTCACTTATTTTGAGTAATGCATTGCGTGATACCATGGTGGGTTTTATACACCATCAGGACCATATTATGGTCTGCTGTATGGTATTCTAC
>JACXGM010032726.1:0-12533 GCA_016801145.1 Umbra pygmaea | reverse complement strand
AACCATTTACCAGTGGTTTTGGCACTGTGAGCAGGTGCCAGGTTGTGCTGAAAAATGAAATCTTCATCTCCATGAAGCTTTTCAGCAGATGGAAGCATGAAATGCTCCAAAATCTCCTGATAGCTAGCTGCATTGACCCTGCCCTTGATAAAACACAGTGGACCAACACCAGCAGCTGACATGGCACCTCAGACCATCATTGACTGTGGGTACCTGACACTGGAGTTCAGGCATTTTGGCATTTCCTTCTCCCCAGTCTGAACTTTATCACAATATGCTAATTTCTTAAGAAGGACCTGTATATGAATGACCGAAACCTGTCTAAGTTTTTTTGTTTTGTCAAGTGGTCTACAAAATAAACAACAAACTGCACTCCCTGCATCTGGTCTCCATCTTTACACACCAACAGAAACAATGTGACGGTAAACTTAACCCACAGTACGGTATGAGGGTTTGAGGGTCACGGCACGATACATTACAGTGCAAAAAAATATAGAAAACATTTTTTAAAGGAATGCTCTTGACTCCTAGACACCTCAAAAGTCTTGTGCAGGTCAAGGTTCCGACATGACAGTCACTAAATGCACCTTCTCAGCGAGTTGGGTAATTCCCAGATTGGCCACCGTAAGTTCCATCACTGCAAAGTTTTTTTTTTAAATACATCTAAATGTGTTTGTTTGACTTCTTGATATTTATTTGTCCTGTTTTATTCTCCAATCTACTTGATTAAAAGATCAACTCGCTTCAAAAATATAGATTTTTATTTTCATTAAAAAAATACATGTTGCAGTAACAGCAGTTTTTATTTAGGTTTAGATGAAACTTACGTCCACATTATCAGTATTTCTGTTGCTAAGCAATCTGACCTTTTTGCCATTTAATGTAGTTATTTCTTATAATGTGTATTTCTCTATTGCTAGGGTTTATCGCCCTCCATCTGTTGCAAAGGAAGCAGTTACTGCTTTTTTAAATCACTTTTCCTGTTTTGAAACAATGAAAATGTGATACTTGGGAATTTAAATTGTAATTGTTTATCACCTTCAGCATTTGTTAGATGAGCTTGTATTGATAAGAACCTGACAATTGGTCATGCAACCTACTTGAGTTAATTTATAAGACCCTGCAAGGTAACCCTGATAAAACTCAGATTTAATCCTTAAGAATAACTCTCATATATACCCTCTCAGTGCTGTCTTTGCTATGGACCTTAAAATCACCTGCGTTGGGGAACTTTACTTTAAAAAGTATTCAGTTACTTTACATAGTTATTTCTCCAAAATGTAACTATGTTACGGTATTGCATTACTTTTTATTGAAAGTAGCTATGTTATGTTACTGCATTACTCTTCATTGAAAGGAACAAATTAAACTACTTTAAGATACTTTTGTACAATGCTTTTACATATGCTTTTTGGTGTGTCTAGGTTGAGTATCATACAATAATCATTGGACGAAAGTATCAATTTAGTAGTAGTAGCCTTTATTGTCACTTAGTCACAAGTACCAGCGAAATTAGCCATCAACCTGTACATACAAACAAAACATCACAAACTGTATGACAAGGAGGGTAGAAAGGACAGGAAGACAGGGATTGAGAAAAACAATACAGCATTACATGAGGAAAGTTGAGGAGAAAAAAAGGCAGCCCCATATTATGCCCCTTCGGGGGTAAGGTGTGGTAACATGAAAAAAAAATTCAGCAACATTAGCACAATCAGTACACTCTGAAACAAGGCTTACAGGAAAATTGCAACATGGGTGGTGGGGGCGGGAAAAGGGGAAATGAGGTAGCCAAAACCAGACAAGGCAGCATCCGGAACTGCAGCCATTGTAGGCGCTGTTCACAGACCCATCTGTCAGGCTGGCGGGTATGAAGCTGCGAAGGTGGGGGATGGGGTGGGGTGTATCTGTACATATGTGTGAGAGTTTGTGTGTGTAGGCCTGGAAATTTCTGTGTCTGGCAACAATCCCAAAAGTGACAAGTCCGCAAGATGTCGATACGGAGACAACCTTGGTCATGACCCAGACAGAGTCACAATCACCAGGTTTCCAGGGTAGTTCCAACATTGTTGTACAAATACAAATGTTAAAAGGTTTTACTTTGATCAGTGATCTACAAGTCAACAGCTCGTAGAATATTTAAACGCCATCTCTTTAGATGGAAGGAGTTGGGGTGATGTAATGAAAAATAGCCACTTATCATTGTGTGAAGCTTTAAAATAAATGTGCAACAGTCTGTGGTGTCATTATGAAGTTGTTCACTGTTAATTTTATCCCCAATCTGTAAAATAATCATCAGTCACCATTTTTTTTGCTATACTTGTTTCTTGGTTTTGTATTTGTTTTGAAACTGAATGTTTTTGACTATATTAGTAAAAATTATTTACTTATTGCTTCACTTTTTATCCCTCCTGGTATCTCAGCTCCAGTTTCTGCCCCTTACATCAGACAACGCAAACAAAGTCGCTCAGTTGCAAGTCCATTTGTAAAAGAAAGCTGTTCATTGGTGTGCACTGTGAAGAACTGGAACGATACATCCTTGTTTACATACAGAAGAGAGGAGAGACTCAATCAGACAAGCAGCCCTGATCTCACCACCAACCTGTCTCTACCTTTGGAGTTATTATCACAGGATAATGACATCTACACTTGTGTGGCAGCCAATCCTGTCAGTAACCAGACTACCAAACTCAGGATTAAGGAACACTGCCAAAACAACGCAGGTAACAATGATCCATCAATTTACTTAATCTCCTTGGAAGATTCTGTTAAAAAGTTATTTAAGGCTTGGTAAGATCTTTGTTGAAATGATGGTTCCAGGAGTCAGGTAGTGGTTGATAATAGAATGCTTTAACAATGTTCTCCTTGTTATGGATACAGGGTCATCTCATAACAAGGCATTAAGACGTGTTGTGGCAAATGCCCCGAATGATCATATGGAACTGGGTTATATAGCCTTAGCATTGTTGATCGCAAACCTTCTAGAAGATTCTCCTCAGACCCGTGACTGTCTCATGTGAGAACATGTGCTGGTCACCTCAACCTCTGCCTATGTAGGTTCTAACCTTGAGTATGGAACATATATGTTCCATACTATGTAGTGTACTCCATGCTAGCTGTTATCCGAATAACTCAGTAACCCTTATCTGTCCCTGTCCTGTTCTATTAGTCTGAACGGCATCTATATGTATTAGACCTGTGATGGAATTACAGTCTAACCTACAATAGATCATATAGTTATAAGCAGTCTAATATATAACAGAGTTATAAGCTATAAGTCCTAAGCCATAAGCTAATGCTTATGCTGATGTTATAATATAAGAACTGTAGAGGGCTCTCTCTCTGTCCTACGTCACTTGCTTGGCCTTGCTTCCTTGTCTACTCTCCTAAAGGAAAGTCTTATCTGGCTTGACCCTGAATCTTCTCCCTGTCTGTCTTATATGTCTTACAAAATGCTTCAACTATAGCTATACAACTCTCTCTAATAGTAATAGCATTCTAAACTATCCAAACTGTATTTAAACATGATTATATAGAATATACTTCTCAACAATTCATAATTGAATTAATGTAAATATAATTTATCAATATCAGTTATAAAGGACCTTGTAATAGAAAAATACTAATGTAAACTGCAGTCAATTACTGGATATGTAAAACCAATATAACAGGCATGGGAATTTGAACAGCAGATCCTCCAATGAAATATTTTCTATTGAGTAGCAAGTGCTCAGTATACTTTCTTTTGATATAAAAAATAAAAGCATTTTAAACAAGATAATAAATGACGCTATGTGCCCTTGTTGCACCCAGCGCAATTGACTTTTTAAAACAACGCATGTATCATTCCTATTTTGCACCCGACACACAATGGACTTTTCCCTCCATTGACGCACATTAGGGAAAGCAGCCAGTCACTCACTTCCTACCCTTCCCTATGCAAACACTAAGGCTACGCTATGGTGGCCGATGTAGGATAAAATATGTCGTCATCTGAGACAGCAGAGTAGATAGTCAAGCAATGAGTTTTTATATTTATATAGAGATATTAAGATATTTACTTAATTATTAGGTAAAAATGTATTATTCAGTAAAACGTTATAAAATAAAATGTTATTTTTACTTGTTCATCATTGTGTTAATGTTTTATTCACTGACTTTACCTAGCTTGTTTGCATGTTATTTAGTACAAGATAAGAAAAAAGTTGCTTTGAAAACATTTTTCCTTCATAAGAGCCTTCTATCTGGGAAAAGCCCCACTCATGGTTACCAGTGATTTTTGCCTGCGTCACTCCCGTATTCGTCTGGCTTCATCATGCTTTCGAAATAACAATCCAACTAACATTACATATTTTTTCTAACAGGGTACTAAAAGTTTAGTGGCTAATATGAGCTGTTATTTTGTAGGCAAATGTTACAGTTTTGCAGTTAATAGTACTAATCAGCTGTTTGTCTCACAAACGTAACCAGCACATTTCTCCCTACATAGCAAAGCTATTACACAGCAATAGAGGAGAACCACATGAAACAATCCAACTACATATTTTTTCTATTATGGTAGTAAAGGTTTAGATGGCTAATATTTTGTAATGCTGTAGGGTGTAGGCTAACGTTACTGTTTTGCGGTCAATAGTATTAATCAGTTGATTGTCTCACGAAGGTAACCAGCCCATTTATACCCACATAGCAAAGCCATTATTGTACACAGCGAGGGAGAAGAACCACATGAAACAATCCACCTACAGATTTTTTCTAACACCATAGTAGCTGGCTAATATGAGCCTACAGCAAATGTTACTGTATTGCGGTCAATAGTATTAATCAGTTGATTGTCTCACGAAGGTAACCAGCCCATTTATACCCACATAGCAAAGCCATTATTGTACACAGCGAGAGAGAAGAACCACATGAAACAACCCACCTAAATATTTTTTCTAACACCGTAGTAAAGGTAGCTGGCTAATATGAGCTGTTATGCTGTAGGCTATGGTTTTGCGGTCAATAGTACTAATCAGCTGATTGACTCATGAACGTGTAACCATCTTATTTCTCCCACATAGCAAAGCCATAAGATAGCGAGGGAGTAGAACTAAGTTACATGCAACAATCCAACTATATATTTTACACCACTAAGGAAAAAGTCACTTTTCACGGTGACTATGGCTAGCTTCTACAAGGCTAACATTGTCAAACGTTTTCAATTGCATTGCTAAAGTTGGAATACTTTAACTGTCCCGCAGAAAACATGCAACTTCTGCATGGCTTAGATTTTTTTTCTCCCTAAATAGAGCCTTCCAATTGTCCAAAATTACTTCTTTCAAGGTTGTAGCGAAACGTGCTCTGTAGTGCTGTTTGTTCGCTGAGGGCTACAGTAGAAAAATGACGACAAAATACAGCGACCTCCATTTAAGGTGGTGCCCGCGGTTATGTAGATGTAAATGGCTCATTCTATGGTAATTAAAACATAATGGTTCATTATGTGAGGTCTTTACACACCACTGAAAACATAGTTATGGATCTTATGTTGCATTTCTGTCAATAGATCCTCAGAACTATTACACATGGAACCTTTCAGGGTGTAGGCTTGTAAATAATGTAGCATATGCACAACGAGCATACACTTTGCTTGTCACATCCACACAGATGCAGCAGTTCCCATTTCTGCAAACCATACATAATTGAGGAAAAATATTACCACACAAAGGAAATCATTGTGGTGTTGATCATGTGAGAAATGGGCATAAATCTAGTGTACACATTTACTCTAATATTTCAGGCTGAATTATTCATACTGATATACATCAACTACAAGGGAACCCATTCAATCAACATACAAGTAATTTGTGATGCTATAGAGGACTTAAGGAGACACGATGTTGAACTACATGTGTGCCACTTAACCCAAATGCCCCAGCAGCAGTACGGGAAAGGAGACCTTATTTGACAGAATAATAGCAACAGTGCCCAAGATCCGCCCACAAAGTCACTTGCGTTTTGCGTTTGATACTTGCGTTTCAGATTGTTAAAATAGGGCGCATTGAGTTAGTATCTAAATAAATAAGTAAAATAAAATAAAAAATAAAAATCAGGGAAGTGTTTGTAGCTCTTTAAAATAAGTAATAAAAGGGTTCCAGCATTTAAAAAAGTTATCAGTATTCCCCCTGAGAGTGAATTTCACCTTCTCTAATTTTAGAAAGAAAATAAGGTCCTTCAGCCATAGGGAAACAGAAAGGGACTCTGAGGATTTCCAGGAGAATAGAATCCTAAGTCTTGCCATCAGAGTAGCAAAGGCAACTACATCTGCTTGTCTTCTATTCAGGAGCTGTGGGACTGGTGTAGTACCAAAAAAAGCTAGTAGGGGGCATGGTTCTAATTGGACTTGAAGAATGTCTGAAAGGATATTGAAGATAGAATTCCAAAAATGTTCAAGTTTGGGACAAAGGGCAAACATATGGCTAAGATGACAGGGAGTTGCTCCACACTTGACACAGGTGTCATCAACCTCTGGGAATATTTCTGATAATTTAGATTGTGGGAAATGCAGTCTCTGTACCACTTTAAACTGGATAAGACTCAGGCGCGCACATGACGTAGAAGTACGTATCCTCTTGATGGCTCTCTCCCAAAAACCATCTCTGAATTCTGCTCCCAGTTCAGTCTCCCATGCAGCCGAGGTTTTAGAGCTAGTCTGCATATCAAATGACAAAATACTTGATACAGTTTTGAAATGAGAGATTTTAGATGTGGTTTATGTCTAAATAACTCTTCCCATGGTTGCCTTGGGGGTGGGGAGGGAAAGTCGGGAAAGGTGCTGGAGACACAGTGCCTAGCCTGAAAATACCTGAATAAATGAGTTAAGTGTAAGTTGTGAGAGGTGGATAAGTCTAAGTAGCTGGCAAATACATTGGTCCCTGAATCTCACTATGCCATTTTTCTCCCAGAGACTAAAGAGGGGATCTACCTGAGAAGGAGGAAAAAGATGATTGCTGTAGATGGGCATTAAAGTAGAGGCAAAACATGACTGAAGTGACGCCTGAATTGATACCATATTTTAGGAGAGTTACAGACAACAGGGTTGTCTGTGTATCGAGAAGGCAATAGGGGATGGAAGAAAACAAGAGAGCAGGGAGAGAGGACGACACACAAGACCCAGCCTCAAGTTGGCACCACAAAGTCTGCGGGGCATCTAACCAGTACAAAAACTTTAGATTAACAATATTTCTCAGCAAAACACTGACGTCTCTGATTGGTCAAACTTGCAGTTACCATGTCGATGTTTACTGCCCCGCTAACGGCTTAAGCAATTTGAAGTACAATATTGGTAGATTGTGTTTATACTTTTGTATATTAGTAATTGAAACGGGCCCCCAGATGCTTAAGACCGCTGCTGTACATGTCACATCCATCCCAGCTCTCTTGCGAAACCAAAGCTTGTTTTTGCCGGTCCCAGCTCTCTCTCGAAACCAGCATGCATCCTCGACCGGAGTTCTAGAACATTCTCCACTCCTCCACAGCACTCAGAACCTAGTTGGTGAAAACGCACACCTGCTTGAGTTCACCATTATCTAAAGTAGCTAAGCACTGTGTCAGTTCTGGTCCTTTTTGTTCTTTTTATGTGAACTATTCTAGTACAAGTTATTCAGTTCATGTGTATAATGCTCTAATGGTGACAATGGGGAATGAAAAAAATTATGTTATTCTGCACCTGCCCCCAAAAAGTACTATTACATTGTGAATACCTGACCATTCTACTATGGACACAGCAGATAAAGGAGCATTGTCTGAGGCAGTCTGAGAACGTGAGAGTGTCTTATACCAGCTAGCGAATCTGGAATCTTCTGTGGAGGAGGTCCTTCAGCGATTATGGCATCTTCAGGACCTGCCCACACTTCTAACTTGGTGCCTGAACCACGCTTCTCTCCTTCTATCTCAGGTTTAAACCTTTCACTTCCTGAGCATTATGATGGTCACTCAGACCAGTCTTGTAGCTTTCTGCTGAAATGTGTCAGGCAGTCTTTGATCATCCATCAGCCGGCAAGGAGTTTAGAGAACATCTTTTCCACATCAAAAAGGGTGGCAGCAGCATATATACTGGAGTTCCGGACCATAACCTCTGCTGGTGAATGGATCAAAGCAGCCCTGATATCCCTTTTCCAGAGTGAACTAAGAGAGGAGGTTAAGATAGAACTGGCCTGTCGGGATGAAGACCCTACTCTTGATAAACTCATCAAGACGGCTGTGTGTCTGGATGCGTTGCCTAGAGTAAGGAGTGCTCCCGCACTCACTGTGCTGATGACCTTGACTGTCTCAATCTCCACTCGGATGTGGTGATCATATAGCCTAGGAAGGTGACAGAGGTTTAAACAGACACTTTTTGGCTTTAGCAAATAATTGATGGCTCATTAATCTCTGTAAGTCCTCCTGGGTATGCCTGACATGTTCGTAACATGGGTGACTAGATAAGAACGACCAATTGGCCAGTCCCTACTACGGTTAATGCTCTTCAAAGTTTTTTAGGATTTGCACATTTTAGACGATTTATCAGCGGGTTTACTTTGGTGGTGGCACCTATACCTCACTCAGGGTGGGCCCCGTCATCTCACATGGACTACAAAGGCAGAGGATGCTTTCCTCTGTTTTAAGAACTGGTTTACAACGGCACCTGTCCTTCAACATCTCAATCCCAAGCTGCCTTTCATTGTAGAGGTAGATGCACTGGAGGTCGTAATTGGCGCAGTCTCGTTCCAACGCCAGTGTAAGCCTTCCAAACTCTACCAAGTGCTTTCATCTCCAAAAAACTTACCCCTGTGGAGAAAAACTATGACATTGGGGACAGGGAACTCCTGGTGGTGGAGAAAGGTTTGGAGACACTGGCTGGAAGGTTCTAAACATACATTTGTGGTTTGGACATACCATTGCAACTTGGATCTCAAGGCTGCGTGCCGCCTTAACCTGGACAAGCCAGGTGGGCTGTGTTCCTCACTCACTTTGATTTCACTCTGACCTATAGACCAGGGTCCAGGAATACTAATGCTGATGCGCTCTTGCACATTCATGAAGTCTGAGAGGAGAGCGCAACAAAGGAACCTGTTATCCCACCTGCCCACATCATAGCCCCCATTCAGTGGGAAGTAGATGAGGACATAAGATAGGGACAGATAAAAGATCCATTGTCCCCTAATTGTCAGCATTGTCCCCTAATTGTCAGCATGATATGCCCTATGTTTCTACAGAAAATAGAGATTGTCTACATGCCTGGGCTCACACCACGCCAGTTTCTGGTCACCCTGGAGTAGCGTGCACCCTTTAAGTACTACAACATGCTATACTTTGCCAACAGCTGCAGGCAGACCACCACCGTAGTGAAGCTCCAGTTTTTCGTCCATGTGACCGTGTCTGGTTATCTACACGCAATCTTCCCATTTGCATGCTCTGCTGTAAACTAGCTCCACATTTCATTGTTCCATTAAAAATCCTGAGACGGGTCAATAAGGTAGTGTACACTCTTCAGCTTCCTGCCCAACTGGAAATCTCACCAACTTTTCATCTGTCTTTTCTCAGGACAGTGGTGCGGGTTGCCTTGGATGATGATGTGCCTCGCTATCCTCCTCCACTGGACATTATTCAGTTGGGTTCCATCATAGGACATCCTGGACTCCGGTCTCATCCACAACTTCCACTGTCATTATCGTGAACCACGTCCCCCTCTCCAAGGGGGGTACTATGACATCCAGCTCTCTTCCAAAACCAGGGCTTGTCCTCGCCGGTCCCAGCTCTCTCCAGAAACCGGCACTATCTTGGTGAAGAATGGAAATTAAAAGATTTTGTTTATCCTGCATCCTGTCTCCAAAACATACAATGTGAATTTGAATTTATTGAAAGGATAGCCCCTTTAGATGTAGCATCTCATTATCAAGAAGGTCCTAATTACCATTTAATTGTGAAAATACAGTTGTGTGACAAGCTTGGGTTATACAATGTAAATGCTTTGTTTTGTACAATTTTATATGTATCACCATGAGAACAGCCTGGCTGAGGAGATAAGATAGGAATGTTACAGAATGTAGTGAGAAGTGGATTGACCTTGTCAATAACTTAAAGGGGAACACCAATGAAATTCTATAATTTGTCTATGCTCATCTTTCGGTCGTTATTTCCAAATAATTCCACCAAAAAGTATACAAGCACCCCGTTTCCAAATAAAACATGGTTAGCAGTATTCTGCAAGGCATTTTGTTACGTTGGTTCCTCCAAGTATTTACATATTTGCAATTTGCTCTATTGGAGCTAATTGGTACAACCAGGCATGCCAAGTTATAAAATAAAACCCCAGAGAGTGAAAATATTAGCCAGTTAGATACTCATCGATTACTATAACTCATATTTTGGTCAGTATTTCCAAACAACTCCACCAAAAAGTTTAAAAGTACCCTACCTCCAAATAAAACAGAGTTAGCAGTGTTTTGTGAGGCAATTTTATTCATTTTAAGTATTTACACAATTTCCAGAGGCTACATTCGAGCTAATGGCTACAACCAGTTACACAGAGTGTTTAAAATAAAACCCTTGAAAACGAAGACGTTAGCCAGTTAGTGACTCACTGATTCCTATAAGTCATATTTAGTGATGCCGGTAACGCTTTACTCTAACCTGACCACTTTTTTCAGTAACGAGTAATCTAACGCTTTATTATTTCCAAACCAGTAATCAGTTACTTATCCAAGTCACTGTGCGTTACTATTTTTGTCATTTTCCTTAGTAAGAAATATATATTTTGTCATTCTGCGTCTCGGGGAGTGAAGTCACTTATGCGACAAGTCACATTTTCATCATGAGGACAGTCAGAGCCGGCGTATAGGCAATAACTGTTTGCCTGGCAACACTATATTATGCCAACAACACAAATTCAGATTGTCCTTTTCAAAATAATAATCATTGTTAATTCATTGCATAGATAGGTAATGGGTCCATGTTCATGTGTTGCTAAAATTAGTCTATTGTTGGATAAAACAGACTCTAGTGAATGTTTTTCAAATGTAATCATGTTTTCACATGAGCCACTGACAAATATTCAATCAAATTGTGTGTAAAACATATTTGTTACTCTTATTCATTATATGTTATTAAAAACATGTTAAAATATTATTTTTTGCTATCATATACTCTTATTGTTTCTTTACACACAATACACTTGCATTTGCTTACAATTCACTAGCTTTATAATGTAATAACAATGATTATTGCAGTGAATTAAAACAAGCGTTATTACTTTGAAAAAACAAAAAACGTGAAAAATAATTTGTTAGTTACATTTATAAACAATGTAGATAATAAATTGTACGTTTTGCCATTACAGTGTCTTAAACCTGCATTCTATCTGAATTTCAGCTGGGGGCAACACGTCTGGTTGCAAAAGAGCTCGGTTTCTGTAATAGTCTATGAGAATGAGAGAGATAATATACTTGATTTATTACCTCAGTAAACATTTTCATAATAAGTATGTGATCTCAATCGCTAGATTTAAGCCATCTGCAATTTATCATGATGTTCCTTTTTTGAATTATGGTCTCGTTGATTTTAAAATCGGCAATAAATCAAACGGGTGTTTAGGGTGTGGTTATGGCGTTCGGTTGTACAACAAGACACTTAAACAAAGAAGTTAGCATTTAATTTGTTCCGTTAAGTAACTTCACATTTTCTTTTAATACTGTTTTTCATTAGCATCCAAATTAATATCAGTTAGCTAGATAGATTACTCCTCCCTTTCATCTAAAATCGTTACATCTGCAACCAAGATGTCTGCGCCCGTATCGGCAAATTTGATGACCCAAATCAGATCTTCACAAACCACTGGGTGACGTCACACATGGTTATATCCAGTGATATGTACAATCTATAATAGTAATAATAATAATAATAATAGCCTTTAATTTTATAGTACATTTCATACAAGGAATGCAGCTCAAAGTGCTTTACATCAATAAAAGTCAAATAAAGTGGAAGAAATTTGCATCAATAAAAACATTTACATCAGTAAAAGACAAAGAAATGTAAATAGTTAAATTCAAAGGATAAGAAACATAGAGCACATTTGCAGGCAGTCAAATTGAAATATGCTTAGTGAAATGCTATAGTGAAAAGATATGTTTTCAACAGCTTTTTGAATATATCAGTGCTTCTTTGATATTTTTTGGTATTGTATTCCACAGTTTTGGAGCATACTTAAAAAAGGCAGCATCTCCAATTTTTCTTCGGGTGGAATTTTGTATCATTAGCAGGTTAGGTGTGGAAGATCTGAGTGCCCTTTGGGGAACATAGGATTTTAGAGAGTCTCTGAAATAGGCTGGTCCTGAGCCATTTAGAGTTTTATAAACAAGCAGGAGGACCTTAAAATCAATCCTGTGGGAAACTGGGAGCCAATGTAATGATTTCAGAACTGGAGTAATATGATCTCGCCTTTTGGTTCTTGTTAAGAGTCTCGCTGCTGAGTTTTGGATGAGTTGAATCTTATCTAAATACTTTTTTGGGAGGCC